>JAUTDX010001301.1:0-70286 GCA_030844895.1 Ambrosia x helenae | reverse complement strand
ACTATCCCAAGTATAGCCAATAGGAGGATCCACATTGATCTTTCCTCCATGAATACCTTGACATACAGAAAATCACCATCTCAAATATTGTATATGAAGTAGAAAAGTTCCTAAACATCCAAAAACCCTTATGTTGCTTTCTGGTCTCATCAAAACCCAAATGAGTAACGAACATAACATGTCTGTCCGTTGCATATTAAAGAACGATCAGGATCAGGAAGTTTAAAAATATTATGCGTGCTAGGGTTAAGAACGTAAGCAAACGTGAGTGCGACTGTAATCCGAACTCCATTTCATGCAATGTGAAAAATACTAACCCGTTTAAATGTTCGGCTTGTGTGGTTAAAAGTGGAACACTCGTCGAGTGGTCATGAGATGAGTGATGGGTCCACCGTTCATGGGTGGCGGAGAGAAGGTATCGTTTGCGAGTGGAATCATCGAAAGCGGAAATAAATAAGGATGGTGCGGTGGGAAGTGGTGGCGCGAGTGAAGTGGAGTTTGGTGAATGATGGGTCGGATTTGCGCGAGAGCCATGGTTTAGAAACGGATCTGAATCGGAGTATGGATTTTACGGGGAGTGGGAGAAAACCTCTTCCAATATTTCACTTGGGAATGAAACATTAACATGTGCCTTCATTTTTGATCGATCAACCGTGGCCGTCAGTTCTTGTTTTAGGGTTTCCATTATTCGGAGAACCTTGGAGGGGATGTATAGTTTCTTTTTAAATAACTACGATTCCACGGATTCCATATTTTTGGATATATTAACGATTTTTATTTTTGATGGATAAACGATTTAATTAATTAAGTGAAATTCAAATGTCTTTACTAGCCAAATATTTTTTGTGAATAAACTAATGAAATTTCTATCTATGGGTTGAATTGCGGATGGAACTCGGTCGTTATTTCTTTGATTTACTACAATACAAAGAAAACTTAAAAATAAAATCGTGATATGACTAAAAGATATTGATGCGTGTTTTGCATCGATCAAATTACATAAAACATAAATCATTAACGGTTTTGATATATCATACCAGGGGTTAGGATCAAAATACACAGTGAAAGAAAAAATAGGAAGTCGTAGGAAGGGTATCAAACAGACTCCGATTGAACTCATTCAAGCGGCATTGGAATTGTCTTATCAAATCCTACGACGTTAGTTTTTAGGTCTTTGATTTTTGGGATTTTAGCATGTAGTTTTTAGAATATGCGTTATTATCATTGTGTCTTTTATGTACCATTGTGTCTTTTTTTTATTTTCATCATTTGTGTCATTTTTTCCATTCATTGTGTCTTTTTTCTTCAGCATTGTGTTATATTTTTTGGCACCGTGTTATACTTTGTGGCTTATTGTGTCATATTTCAGATCTATTGTGGTTTTTGTATCCTTCTCACTTTTCTCATTTTTGTTACACTGTGTAGAATAACTTGACCCATCATACAGTACAATGTTGTTTGTTTGAAATGGATTCGGTCGTCACGTACAGCACAAGTACGTTTTCGTTTTCAGCACTCGCTAATCGCTATATAGCTTATGATTCAAAAAAAAAAAACACTTTGTTTTTTGTTCATTTAGTCATGATAAAGGCATGAAATCAATTATATTTTACCATTCCAATTTTTAACAACATTTATCCAAAAGTTTATTTAGTCATTATATTATTAGAATAACGAGAAGGGTAAATGGCGTCATATTTAAAAGAAAAAGAAATCTTAAACGTGAGATATTTTTTATAACATGCAAGTTTGTATTTTGATTGCTTGTACGTTACCACTCACAATTAATCTGAAAACAATTATATCAACACAGAGATAAATAGACATGCCAATTCAAATGTTTATGACGAGGATTCTATTTTCTATATGGCAGTTCATCCATGTTTCTTTCTTTTATCTACAACTAGATTATATCCCGGAAGTTTTCCGGGGTAGACAAATCAAATATTAAGAGATAAATTATGTGTTATGATATAACATAAAAATTAACTTACTACAATCACTACAAGAAAGGCTAGTAGTATTAGCGGCGACGGTTGTCGCCGCTAATAGTGACCATTTAGCGGCGATGGGGTCATTAGCGGCGACAGTCAAAGCTAATGCTCCCGGCTAAAGATGCTAGTGCCTAATGCTCCATGTGGTCGCTAAAGAGTCACTGCTAAAGGTATTTTTAAACGTGGCAATAGCTTTTAATTTTTTTTGCCACGTGGCAAAAATCTGTGCAGTCCGTTGTAGACCTTTAGCGGCGACATGTCGCCGCTAATCGCCGCTAAAGGTCTTTTTTTTTTGCTTTTCTTCTTTCCATTCTCGCTTTGTCCACATACGCACAATCACACGAAATAATAACAAAACTAATTAACCAAATTATACCAACATATATATATATATATATATATATCTAACATACCAACTTCACATTCGTCTAAAACATACTAACAATACTAAACAAACATAGCAATACTTACATTCAAGCATACGAACAAAACTAAATAAACATACAAAAATGCCTAACCATCTTCGTCGTCGTCATGATTGCCACTATTGCCACCACCGCCATGATTTCCAAATTATTGAGATTTGAAAATTGATTTACACATTTGGAGCATTTGTTGTTGGAATTGAGGATTCGTCATCATGGCATTAGGTTGCTCCTACAAATATATTCATACCAAATGGGTCAAATATACTATTTTACTACACATAATTTATACCCAAACGGGTCAAATATTAACATTTAGCAAACATACATACACCAATGGGTCAAACTACAAAACATATACCAAATTGGTCAACTATCAACATTTAAACTACAAATATATACCAAATGGGTCAAATATCCTATTTACTATACATATTTATACCAAATGGTCAACTATCAACAAAATAAATTACAAATATATACCAAATGGGTCAAATATCTATTTACTACACATATTTATAACAAACGGGTCAAATATTAACATTTTGCAAACATACATACACTCAATGAGTCAAACTACAAACATATACCAAATGGGTCAACTATCAACATTTAAACTACAAATATATACCAAATGGGTCAAATATCCTATTTACTCAGCATATTTATAGCAGATGGTCAACTACCAACAAATAAACTACAAATATATACCAAATGGGTCAAATATCCTACTTATTAAACATATTTATGCCAAACGGGTCAAATATTAACATTTAAACTATAAAGACATATCTGTGTAAATTGCGGTTGCATTGGCGTAAGATGTGGAAGGCTTTCTCTCAAACAAGGATTACGCCCAATCCCGCGAACATGTCCGCTACGTCTACCCAACACTTCTTCAAATATACCAACATTCAAACACCCCAAATAATATTAGTTTTAACCTACTTTAAACCCAACAAACAATCGCAAAAACTTGAAAATTAAACACACACATACACAAATATATACCAACCTGATCCAACTGTTGGGAGCTGCTTCCTCCTCCTTCTTCTTCGGCGATCCTTTGACGTTCAGACTCATACCATGACTTTAACCTTTGCTTTATTTTACAAAAGTGATTTAATAGAATTACATATATATATTATATATATATATATATATATATATATATATATATATATATATATATTATATATATATATATATATATATATATTGGATTATAAATAAATGCTTACATAATTCTCTTCATTCTGAGGGGTATCAAACGTCCCCTTCCTTCCTGTATGTAGAGTACGGTATGCTTCATACCGTTCGATGCTATGTTTACATTAAAAGTTAATAATAAGTTAAATAAACAGTAATGCATGAGATGATATGTTTTGAAAGTATTGGCGGGAAGTCAATAATTAGGCCAATATTAGATGAAGAGTTATTGTGAACGACGTCAAGATCCTCGCCTAACTCAGTGTCTACATTTTGAACATTCTCGAGTTGTGGTGTTCGATCCCAAATTCGCCGCTGATAAAATTTTCAACGACTCACCTATGTTTATTATTTAGGTTTCCTCGAGATGGTTCTTGGATGCAGAACACTTGTTTGGCTTGCCGGGCTAATATGAGCTGATCTTCTTTGTCCCATTCGTGTTCTGTGCTGATATTGGTTTCATATGTAACACCCACTCTAGTATTGTACCACTTGCACCGAAATAGGACAGTTTTATACCCATGTGGATAACCGATCTCAATAATCTCTTCTAATACGCCATAATATTTTTCACCATTCTCTCCATCCACCATAACCCTGAGTTTTGCGTTTGCACGTTTTGCATCACGTGAAGCCACCATAAACCTAACACCGTTGACTATGCAACCGGTGTAAATATTGGCCATTAATTGTGCACCCAATGAAAGAGCATATAACTCTGTGTGGAATTCTGAGGAACTTTCTTTTTTCATCTTATAGACCTAACAAATATATGGTAACTAGTGTTATATATGTATTACCTTGTGTTGAAACCAATTCAGAAAGTTAGTTTTAATATCATCTTGGTGATGTGTAGATTTGAATTTACTAAATTGAAGAAAAATATATAAAAGCAAGAAAAATTAGTCTTAATTATATCTTTGGGATGTCGGTAAATATAAAAAGGATAGGAGCACTTACTTCATGTAGCCCTTGACTTCTTTGCAATTATCGAGGAAAAACCATTTTATCTTGAGTTTGTCCTCAACTGAAAGTAACTTGTCATTCGTTGCACTGGTTGGGTTGCATTGGGACTCAAACACCCATAACTTAATTTCTTTTTTCTACAACGGCATCCTCATTTCTCTCAGGCTGATTGAACTTAGTCTTAACATTTTGCAGGTACATTGAGCAGACTGTTAGAGCTTCTTCAGCTACATAACCTTCAGCTATACAACCTTCTGGCCTTGACGGGTTTTTAACATAGTTTTTCAGTTTTTTCATATACCGTTCAAAGGGATACATCCATCTCATATAGACTAGACCACCAAGAATCGCTTCATCGGGTAAATGCATAACTAAATGAACCATTATGTCAAAAAAGGCGGGGATGATAGATCAATTCTAACTTGCACAAGATCATAAGAATGGCATCCCACGCTTTCTTCATATCTTCCACTACCAGTGTTCTGGAGCAGAGCTGTTTAAATAACGCACAAAGGTCTACCATTGGGGGTATAAACATCTTTGCCTAAAAATGCTCTAACCCCAATTGGTATCAATTTTTGCATGAGAATATGACAGTCATGTGATTTCAAACCAGTAATGTTAGTATTTTTATCTATCACCCTCTTACTAATATTAGATCCGAACCCATCTGGTAGTTTAACATTTTTTATAAACAGACAGAAACTCTTTCGGTCACGCTGGGTGAATGAGTATTTTGGGTGGGGCAGGTCCACTTGGTTCCCTTATTATTCAACCATTGCGTCTTTCGAATTTTCAGCTTCTCTAAGTCTTTTCGTGCATTTGAGTTGTCTTTTGTCTTGTCATTCATCAAAAGAGTACCAAGCAAGCTGTCGCACACATTTTTCTCGATATGCATATCATCTAAGTTGTGCTTCAAGTGCAGAGAAGACCAATACTCTAATTCAAAAAATATGCTTCTTTTGGACCAGTTCAACTCGAAGTCTTCCCGATTAGGATTAGCATCTCCAACTTGTGGATGCTTGCCTGGTAGGCGATTGAGTAGAAGAGCATGTTCAACATCTATGTCAGCAGGACTAAACTGTCTCGGGGGGGGGGGGGGCTCTTGTCTTGGGTTCCCTGTTAAACTCATAACTTTTTCTCTAATGATGGTTGGCATCTAAGAACCGCAGATGGCCTACACACACGTATTTACCTATTACACGCATTGAGGAAGTATCTTCGTTGCAAGTCAGGCATGCTTTGTATCCCTGCCCGCTCCAACTTGATAGACTGCTACGAGCTGGAAAGTCATTTATAGTCCATAACAACACCGCCTTCATTGTGAAGTGCGTGTTTGTTGCAACGTCTTTAGCATGTACGCCTGTCTGCCACAAATCCTTATACTCATCCACCAACGGTGGACTCTTTCATGCATAGCCATGGAGGCAGATTGTATGTGGTGAGTATAACCGGTCAAGTGCTATGAGTCGTGCTTTTGTTGCCGAAAGGATTAAAACTGGCAGCTGCAAGCCCTAAGCGAACATTTTGGGGTTCCCTCGAGAAGTTAGGGTACCTTAGATCAAAGTCCTTTCATGAAGATCCATCAACTAGATGACGCATAATACCATCTTCTGATCGTCCAGTACTGTGCCATATCATATCATATCTTTTGTTGTGTGCCTTGAGCCATACAAGCATCGTTGTCTGGATCAAACGAAAGTATCATAACACCTTGTGAGGTACCTTCTTGCCATTTGTGTCTTTATTTACCCACTGACTCTCATTAAAAACAGGACAGTTCTGCAACGACCGATGTTCTTTAGAAGAGAGCACAGTCCCATTTACACACCTCTATCATCTCATATCCCAAACCAGTCTTCTTTAATATCTTTTTGGCTTTGTAATGCGAAGGGGGGGGGGACCTTGTTACCTGCTAGAAGTACAGATTGCAAAAAATCCGAGAAGCTCATCAAACGAATTATTAGTCCATTTGTGCCTTACCTTCATATCCATAAGCTTTGATATAATGTCAAGTGAGGAATAATCAGTACACCCAGGATATAATTCTGATTTGACTTCATCTATCAGGGCTTCAAACTCATCACGAACATCACTACTCTCTGTATCTGAGACCCCTTCGTTAAGGTATGTATCCTCTTCCATACGCTCCCCTAAGCTCATCTACAACTACAGGAGACGGACTAATTGGATTTTCACCGTGATAGATCCTCATTGTGTAATCCTTATCGAAACCATTTATACGAATATGATATGTCATTGTTGTGAAGTCTATGAAGTTTAGAATTATTAAACTTTCTACACGGACATCTAATCATTCCAAATGAGCTGACGAATGGTTTGGCATACTCAATGAAATTGTCAATTCCTTTTTCGTACTCAACGTCCAAACGGTTCTGTAGTTTAATCCAGCATTTATCGATCGACGTGATAATGCGACTGAAACATAATATGGGTTTAAGGCACAATAATTCAAATGAAACATATTATTGACACCTAAAGGGTAGGTTGCTAAACCCACCTTTTGAATACCTTATCTCATATATGAATGTGTATTAAATGATTGTTTGTCTAAGAAAAATTCGGCAGCATTTCCCCTTAGCCCCTAAGTATATAATATAAATATATACCGAGGAGCAAAGAGGAAACGCCAACCGAATCTTTCAAAAACAAACAATCATGTAGTAAACATTCACATCCTAAATGAGATAAAGTATTCAAAAATCAGTCCCAAAACGAGGACCACCCGAAATTAATTACTAAATCAATTTCTGGCGGATATTTCTAAGCGCACTATGTTTTAAATGGGGATTCATTTTCGGGCATGTCTTTCTAGTCTCAATATGTATTAACGTATAAATATTATCATAAAATAAAAAAATAAACAAACTAATATTAGAAAAAACAGAAAAAAATAAAAAAACGAAAACAAAAAAGAAAACCCAGAAAAAAAAGTAAAAACATAAAAGAAAAAAAAAACAGAAAAGAAAAGAAAAAAAAGAAAAAAACCAGAAAAACAGAAAAAATAGCAAAAAGCTTAAAACTTACCAAGAGAGATGAGAAAGACGGTGGTATGTGGCCGGTGCTTCGGTGGTGGTGCTCCGGTGGTCTTAATTCGGTGGTGGTTCCGGTCGGTGTGAAGAGGAGGGAGATGAGAGGAGGTGGTGGTTCCGGTGGGTGTGATGAAGAGATCGAGAGAGAGATGAGAGTAGAGAGAGAGACGTGAGATAGAGAGGGAAAGTGAAAAATGAGGGAAGGAAGAAGAAGAACAGGCGGTAGGTCAAATATTTTTAGACCTTTAACGGTGACATAGTTCTTGGTACGATGTAATGTGAATCATTGGATCTTTTCTTGATCAAAGGCTAGCTAGGAGAACGTTTGTTAGCAATTGACCTTTAGCGGCGACAAAAAGCGGGTCGCTGCTAAAAGTCATTTTTCTTGTAGTGAATATTAGAAAATAACAATTTTACTCATGTGAATAAGAATGAAACTGTATATTAAGAAGAACATAAATGTTTGGATGAGGAGCAGAGCCTGAAGGAACCATTGCAGGGCTTAATTGAGACGATGGCCTTGGGGGAGAGATTTTTTTGAAAGGATTGGTTTAACCTATTCTGCTTGTGATAAAAATAAAATTTCTATTTACTGGTTTGAACGTGATTAATGACTTTCCTAAACATAATTAATAAATTACCTTAACAAATGTGTTGTTTTTTCTTGTTTGAAGAAAAACTCACAAAAAAGTTTTTTTTTTTTGTGTAACACTATGGTACTCATTGGAAAGATAATAAAAAACTTGTTAATGTGGTGTAATTGTTTTTAAAAAAAATCATGTACACAAAAGTTATTAACGTTTAAAATTGTGAGAGGAAACATGAGAGAGAAAGAAACTTTTTGAGAGAGATAAGGGGAATGATGCCACGTAAGGGTGCAAACGAGCCGAGCCCGAGCTCGGTCAGGCTCGAGCTCGATTAACTTATAAGAGCTCGAGCTCGAGCTTGGCTAGGTTCGAGCTTTGTTTTTAAAGCTTGAGCTCGGCTCGTTAGTAGTTTCTCAAGCTCGAGCTCGGCTCGTTTAGTGTTTATTAGTTAGTATATTAAATTAAATAATATATAATAGGCTCGATAAGTCAAAAGCTCGGCTCGGCTATTAAACAACTTTAAATGTGGGCTAAATAGTATAAAATATTAATAAACCTAATATTATACTAGGCTCAATAAAGCTCGACGAGCCTGGGGAGCTTTATATGCCAGGCTCGAGCTCGAGATCGAGCTCGATAAGTAAACGAGCTTTGTTCTAGTCTCAAGCTCGGCTCGAGCTCGATAAGGCTTGGCTCGTTTCGAGCTTTTTAACAAGCCGATCTCGACTAGCTCAGGAGCTACTCGGCTCATTTGCACCCCTAATGCCAGGTGACACACCTATTGAGGAAGATGGTCGACATTTCAGCTTTAGCTATATAGATTTAAGATTTAAAAAAAAATTAAAATTTAATATTACTAACTAATTTTATTGTTGGCAATTGTGGTTGACGGATTTTATTTAAAAAAATCAATATATTTATTCATCATAAAACGTATCAACTGTAACTTAGATATACTCAAAAATGTTTTAACTTATAAACACCACAAGCATAAATTCTAAAATAAACTTGAAAAAAAAAATATGCAAAAGCTTTAAGTTCACCTTCATGCAGTGACGGATTCAGGATTTTTCGTCAAAGGATACAAAAATGTAGTGTCAAGTCATAATGGGTCAACGGGTCAGGTTTCTACGAGTCGATGGGCCGGGTAAGAAAAATATTTAATTGTAACGAGTTGTACAACCCGAGTACACAAATGGCCGACTTAAGGGTCGATAAACATGAAGAGTATACTCGTGTTACGGGTAGATGTATCACCATATAAAAATAACAAAGACACCGGAAGTTCACTAGACATAAAAGACAGTAAAATTTTAAGGATGTGGTTTGTCTATCTAGTATAGTAGTATACTAGACATTAAATGTTCAAAAGTTAGGTGCTCTTCTTCTCCAAACACAAGATCACACGAAGAGTGATGTATGAAATACTGATAAACTAAGAACATACGTATAAAATTAATAATCAAGACCTGCCCATGTAGCTTTGGAGTGTCAATTGATGTGTAACCCAAGAATTTCAGTTTAAATTTGACTTGGTTTGGTAGCTAGTGGTGCCATTTAAAGGAATCAAGAGGGACACACAATTTTTCTATCCTAATATTTATATTGATTATATAATTTTGAGGGTGTGCCTCTCCCCCTCCTCAACATAATATCCATGATCTAATAATATCGATGATGTTGATGATACCTCCTTGTTTGTCATAGACTAGTTGCCCCAATGAGGATAATTTTCCTGAGTTTAATTTCTACAAGGATTTAAACTCAATGGGGTAAACTATGTATGCCCAGTCAGGGTCGGGCTAAAAGCAACCAATCTAAACTAGGTCCTAGACTTGTAACTCATATAAGACAATTTTGTTACAACTATGGACTAACCTGAAATAATCTCTATGATTTGGGTAATACAACTCCAAATGGAAGTAGACATTCTAGAACCAAAACAAGACCTTGGATTGAAGATGACCGCATGCCAGATTGGCAACCACATATCCAATATGATCATCATCCGAAGCACATAACCATGGCATTCAAAAGCTTTCAGGATACACTTAGTGAGCCAAGTTGGGCCAGCTATGACAAACATTTTGACGCAATTATGCATACTCAACAACCGGTTAACTAAATGCAAAAGTACAACTGAGCACAAAAAACGAATATTTCAGTAATTCGATTTGGTTAATTCTGAAGTTGGTACAATTTCGGTTGTAATTCTAATTCTGAAATAAATAATCTTCTCTGATTGTATCATCTATATCAAAGAAGCAACTTTGCATTAGCTGTAATCAATCGTATTTGAATAATCGATACTTTGTGATAAATAGGGTACCGCTGACTCAGTTGACCTTTGTGAAAAAATTGTAGAATCACATATGTAGATAAAGGAGATGGGAAGATGCTTGTCACAAGACTGTATATTAAAGGTGTGCTAGCTATCATGTGGAGGAAACTTTCAAACAAGGTTCCCTTATAAAGAGAGGTCTCATGTTGTGATGTTGAGAGACCCCAAATGATGACAAAGTCTAAACCTTTAGCCCCAATCAACTTTTTTATCCAATAGTTGTGGTTATTAACGCAATTTGAACAGGTTTGGTTTACGATTTTAGCAAAACTTGTTTAAGAAAACCTTAACCGTGGAAAGTCTATAAGATCATGCATCAAAGAGACACCAATTAACAAAGTGCAAAAACCTCAATTGCAAAGTAAGATGCAAGAAACAAAGCCAAGTAGTGTAAGTGTCTACAATCGGCACTAAAAGTCAAGTTTTGTTCCTCTATAATGGCATGATGCTTTCATCATAGCGCTTGATTTGCTTGAAGTCCACGGTCTGTGGGTTTAGAAATCGATCACCAAGAGTGAACCTTAATACGTTACAGCATTTGCTCTTCTTGTTATAGATGGGTAAACAGATCACATTCCTAGACACGGTGCTCAAGGTGAAGATAATCTCGTCCATGTCGTCAACATCTAGCGGGTAAGGGTGATCTAACTTGGTCCAAGGCACGGAGACTAATCTAATGACTTCTCTAACCCAAACGCGATTTTTATAGTCATGTAATATCCAGACATCCATTTCGTTGCTTTGTACCACACGATCATGACAAACAACTCCTATGTATTCGTTGTTTTTTATGAGAAACGGTCTGCTACCTTTGTGAAAAGGTATGCTGTTACATGTGTACGTTTTGGTGGGTTCACGTGGCACAACACCTTGAGGAGTGCCAATCACTGAAACTTTTCCGTTCTAAGGTCAAACGCCAAAATGTCAAACGAGCCACGAGGCATTACATGTATTACACTATTGATACAAACGCTACCATAGATGTCACGATACATGCTATACCATTTAAAACCAACAGGAGACTCAGCATCAATCTTTCTCCATGAATAATTTGACATAGAGAAAATCATAATATCGTCTTTAGTAGGCTCAGGATGTTGCCTAGCCATCAAAATCTTATGATCGTTTCTAGACTCATCGAACCCAAATAAACAACCGAAAGGCGAATGTCCGCAAGCCAAAGTGGGAGGATCAGGGAGTTGAAAAATCTTACGCGTGCTAGGGTTGACAACGTATTGGCAGGCTTTCCCTGAGGCCCAGTTCGTACATGTAAAGAATACTAACCCGTTCAAATGTTCGGCTTCTGTGAAATGGATACAATAAGGGTTGTCCAGTGTCATGAGGTGAGTGACGGGTCCACCGTCATGAGCCGCGGAGAGAAAGTGTCGTTTTTTAGTAGAACTATCGTAAGCGGAAATAAATAAGGCGGTACGGTGATTAGCGGTGGAGCGAGTGATGTATAGTTTGGTAAATAATGGATCAGAGATGCGCGAAAGCCATAGTTTAGAGACAGATTTGCATCGGAGTATGGATTTGACGGGAAGTCTGGAGAGGATGTCATCGAAGACTTCACTTGGGAGTGAAATCTTCGGCTTCTTGGATGATCGATTAACAGCCGTTAACATAGATTTTCCTTCTTCAAGGGTTTCCATGTTGACGGCAGGACCTCTGTAGGGCTTTTAGTTT
The DNA here is from genome assembly GCA_030844895.1 of Ambrosia x helenae. Classification (NCBI taxonomy): domain Eukaryota; kingdom Viridiplantae; phylum Streptophyta; class Magnoliopsida; order Asterales; family Asteraceae; genus Ambrosia; species Ambrosia x helenae. Next base: position 58,025 of record JAUTDX010001301.1, on the reverse strand, counting down.
TTGGAGTATATGAAGTTTTGTGTATGTACTTTTAATTATTTACTTTTAATATATAAGATCGGTATAACCTTTCAACAAAAAAAAAAGATCGGTATAAATTTACCAATATCATATTCCGCATGCCTTGTTCTTCGCAACATCAATACTATCTAATCCGTAAAAAGTACTTAATTTACCTATACATTGTAAGATATAACATAAGTGAAGACGTATAAGGCTTTATACTCCGGCCTAGGCTAAGTTACGGCTAGGATTTTAGGCCGAAGCCTAAAGGGGAACCAGCGATGACCATCGTTGCTGAAGCAAGTGCACGTAACCTTCAGAAGTCAAGCACTTCCTAAGGTAAGTACAACGGGTCCAAAGTAAAGTACAACTTTGCTGACCACTATAAATACCACCCTCAAAGTACAATTGACACAAACTCCGAACTACACTTTCTCTCTCTAATAACTATTTATCCTCATGCCGAAGGGTAGTCATAGAGAGGTCATTCATCCTCATCTATGATGAGCCTAACAGTTTTCTATAGCGTGCAGGTTTATTCCAGGCTTAAAGCTCACAAGATCTTATTTGGGCCGTCCATGTTCTCGTCCATTTACAGGTTAGGCCACTTTTTTGATCTTCAATAAGACTATGCGTTGTAGAGTAACTAAAAATTGTTTGTTACCACTAACTACAACATCAGTACTATTTAATCTGTTACTAATGCGTGTCGCTATTATTGCTAATGTCCTTTAGCGACGCCATGTCACTGCTGATGAGTCATCCATGAGGCAAAAGCTGGCACCATTAGCGGTGACTTTGTCACCCCTAAAAGTTAGTTTTTTTCTTAAAAAGAATTATTGTTTTCCTGCTTTTTTTATAAAAACCTGCCAATTAAGAATTGGTTGTAAACACAAAAATTAAAAAAAAACATAAATTTACATAAACTTTATAAACGTCATCACCATATTCGGTTTAGGCTAGTGGGTGTGGAGACACCCAAAATGGGATGTCTCCTTGCCACATAGGATACCATATAGGATAATAGTCATGTTCTCTTTTTTGGGGTGTGCCTCCCTCTTTTATTATTAATTAATTACTTTTTTAACTTTATCATTAATTTTAATTATATTTCAAAATAATAAACATAAAGTTAAAATAAACACTAAAATTAATATAAAAAAGTTACAATAAAAAAACATCAAGTTCGAAAAAAAATACATGACTACATAACATAAAAAATACAACACTAGATAACGTTAAAAAAACTAGTTGTTGCGTCCGTTGTTCCAAATGTATTCAATCAAGTCGGCTTGAAGATGATGATGTATGTGCTCGTTACGTAACGAGAATTCGTTTAACACTTGCTACTCTGGGCTAACCGGAATAGTATTCTCCTCTACCGCGTTTTCGTCGTACTCACAAATAACTCGGCCTTCGTCTTCGACGATCATGTTATGCAGCAAGATACAAGCATACATACAATAACGTAGTTTTTTTTGGGTGTGAGAGCGCGTGTAAGGTTTGCGATGATGTGTCATCTTGCTTGTAGAACCCCAAATACTCGTTCAATGTCCTTTCGCGCTGATTCTTGATACTTGGCAAATTTCTTTCTTTTTTCGTAGGGAGTGTGCTGAACAGTTTTAACGAGTGTAGAGTAGGTTGGATATATTCCATCATCAAGATAATACCCGTGCCTGTACTCCACCCCCGAAACTATAAATCTGGTATCTGGACCGGTTCGTTTTACAACATCCTCATAAACCAATGATTGATTAATGACATTAATGTTGTTATTCGATCTAGGACACCAAAGAAAGCATGTCAAATCCATAAATCTTGTGACTCAGCAGCCTCTAAGATTATTGTTAGATGACCTTGATCGCCTCGATAAAACTGCCCACGCTATGCATTAGGGCAATTCGCCCATGATCAATGCATGCAATCGATGCTTCCGAGCATTCCTCGAAAACCATGCCTTTCGTGGTGGATCTCATACAATTTTTGGACGTCACTCGAGTTTGGTTTTCGCAAATATTTTTTGTTGTAGATCTTCACAACACGTTTGCAAAACTTATACAAGCATTCACATGTTGTTTTTTCGGACATCCATAAATACTCGTCCCACGAATCGGCTAATGTCCCGTAAGCTAGTTGTCGCAATGCTACTGTGCATTTTTGTAAAGTTGTGAACCCCTTTTGCCTCTAGCATCGTATCGTAAAGTAAAAAACGGGTCACAACTAGACAAGTCATCAGCAATACGTACGAACAGTCGACAACAAGTCATCAGCAATACGTGCATTTTTGTAAAGTTTGTGAGTCTTGTCCTAAAAGAGTTGTACTACCTAGAACATAGTCATCAGTAGTTTTACCAGAGTTTTGTAATTTGTTCTTTTGATTAATTTCTCTTTCAAAAGTTAATAATCTCCCATGTAATGTTGTGAGTGTTAGGGAGTCAAAATCTGGTCCTGACCTGAGAACTATAGAATAAGTTTCCCATTTTCTGGTAAAGACCTTAAAAATCTATGAAGCATAGATGAATTTGTGTAGGTCTGACCATTTAACTTTAACTCAGAATAAGTTTTCCATTGTTGTGTTAAAGTCTCTCCACTAACATGAGTAAAGGTTTCATATTGTTGAGCAAGAATTTCTCTGGTGTTGGCAATCACCTCACCAGTTCCTCCAAACTGTTCTTCGAGGCAATCCCACAGCTCTTTGGCATTTTCACAGTGTAAAAGTCCAGCATATATTTCATTTGGGAGAGCCATTGCCAACATTGAGAATGCCTTAGCATCTAGCTCAAGTTTTAGAAAATCTTCATCAGTGTAGTCTTTTGGTTCTTTTGGTATTTCTACTTTAGATTCAAGATTAACATTTACTGGAATATGGGGTCCATACATGACAGACTTCCAACACCCAGTATTTTGTTGTGAAAGAGTATGTACCATCATCCTTTGCCAAATATTATATTCACTTCTGACTAGCATAGGAGGCTTGTTGGCAAATCCAGTATTATTATGAGGATCCATTTTTAAGAAATATGATTTGTCAAGATTTTCTTAAAGTGATGGATGATTTGAAAAAGTGAACTTTTATCCTTTATTGAATATTAATAAGAGCCTGTGTCTGATTCTCAATTACCAGAGCTCGTATACCAATTGTTGGAGCAATTTCTTTTAACAGTTCTTATTTACCAACACTTGTATAGATCTATTAAAGTATATTTGCGCAGCAGAATTAATACAAGTGTAGCAAGTTAAAGTTCCACGTTAACAGAAGTTATTACTCCCCCTCAATCAATGAACTAAGTAGTAAATGAGAATAAAAAACAGTGAATGAATATAACAGTAAATGCTCTAAATGATTCTCAAATATATTGAAATGGTGAACTACAAAAGTCTTGAAGGATTTGTGTCTAAAATAGTGGGATAAACCCATCTATTTATAGACAGACAATTACATACAAGTTGTGTATAGAAAAGATTATAATACTACTAGATAATACTACAACAAGCTATAGTATTGGAACTTGTACAAAGACTTTAAACAAACTAATATAATACTAAACTACTGAAGTATAAGGGCGGTGGGAAGCTTCTATCAAAACAGCTGATGAGTAGTTTGTCTTCACTAGTTCCTTAGAGACTTTGTCTGGTTCCTCTTCAGAACTTCTGATCTTTACTTTTCACTACTTGATATCATCTTCTTCAGTACTTTCAGTCTTCTTCTTCAGCAGTTTCTATACTTAGAATAATATTGCAAAATATGATTTAGACTAAGGTAACAAAAGTGGTTTCGTCAATCCTCTTTGTCCTTACATCAACCTTCACTATACTCATAGGATTGATCAAGTTAGTCATCATGTCCAATAACTAACACATCTCATGAGTTTATTCACACGATATACGACATTCTAATCTCGAGTCAATTTGACTTCTAAAAGTCAACTACCCTTAGCATGATCATGTGCTTCCCAATCATCATTAGGCTACATTTTCAAATATGGTGCGATTCATCTTTTAATCATGCATTTCATGTTCCTACATGTTTTACACATTTATTTTATCATTCAAGCATTTTATCGAACACCTTATATGCACCATTTTTCATCATTCAAGACTTTCTAGATTTCACCATGGTTTAATTAACCATTTGCACATTCAATTCACCAATTAGCACTCATACATGATACCAATCACATAGAAATTGCAAGATTTTGCCATATACTAGTGTAATTCATGTTTAGGGTAAAAACCCACTACTTATACATAACAGACAAATCACAATTTCATATGAATCAACAAAATATAACACTTTATCACATTTTATAGCTTCTTTGATGTCTACTAACACATAGACACCTATAGAAGCTTATAAATCACGTTTTTATAAAAACCCCGGAATTATCATCTTCCATATACCATGGATTTGGATGAATTAAAAGGGTCAAGAGTTACCTTAGGATGTTTAGAACATTAGATGATCATGAATTTCATCATGCATTAGGAAAAAACCATTGATTTTGGCTTGATTTGGGGCTGAATTTGGTAGAGTTTCTTGTGTGTGTGTTTTTTAAGGTGTTTTGATCGATCAAAACACTAATCAATTTACCAAGTTTTGTTTTTTATTAATATCATATCAATACTTTGCACACATGACACATTAGGTCCCTCAAGTTTCAATTTTCATGTTTAATAGATTAAATGACTATCTTGTTAATTATGCCAAATGGCATAAGTAAGCGAAACTGACTTTTCGGGGTGTTACATAGTGGGTTGATGATTTGCACATGGGTTATAGTTTAACCGTAAACGAGTTATGCTAAATAGATTAAACATGACTTAAAAGGGATTAAACATGACTTAAAAGAGTTGATGAGCGTTTTAAGTCTTTCATCAAGTGGTTCAAACTTCAAACCTTCAAAAATTCTGAAAGTTCAAATCAGTGTTTTGAAACCTGGATCGGAAATCAAGACCTGCACCGATTTAGGCCAGATTATTGAATCAGCTTTGCATTGAATCAGAGGTTGGTCTGGTGAACCAGCAGTCGCAACGCGAAACGGGCCGATTGAACCTATTTTTCTAAAGGGGTTGGGCCGGGTTATATATATATATATATTCAAATTTCACCCTATTAATTTTTATAATATTTATAACACTATCTCCTTCTTACACCCGGTGAGATCATTGAACTGGTAAGGAGACCGGTTTAACAATCGGTCTGATTCTAAAAACACCATTTCAAACACTATATCGGACCGTCAAATGCATAATAAACAAACCGAAAGACATTTGTTTTGTTAAGGGTGTTAAATGTGATAATGTTGAAAAGTACAAGTACTAGAAAAGCTATATTATTTTTCTATCCAATAGATCACCCTGTTTTCACAATTTACAAACTGGGTGTGGATGAGCTATGGAAACTGTACTCTCTCCCTCACATTCTGGCGCCATATCCAGCCATCCCAACCTCTCTATCTTCAGGTCCTCTCTCTCCTCTCTCTATACTTATATTCATGTATGTATATATTATGTCAGCAGCTGTCATAACATAGGTGTGTTTATTGTTCAGGGACCAAGCTAAACCAACTTCTTTGTCAAACCAAAAGATATGTAAATCTAGCAACAAATTTATGGTTTATTGTTGCAAATCTTCAGAACCCATCATTAAAAATGGGATTTTTAGAAGGGATATTGTTCTGTTTGGGGCTGCTGCTACAGTTGCCACAGTGTTCCCAATTGAAGGTAGCTTAAAACATGACCCTTTTTTTTTAATTTTAATTTTATATGATTTTTTTTATCTGTTATTTGTACCTATTTATTCATTTTGTAGTGTAATTTGTTTCCTTACCCTTAAAAAAATGAAAACAATGTGTGCTAATTTGTATTTGAGTAGTCATTTGACTTACCAGAAGTCAAACATTGAACTGTGGTAACAATTAGGGGTGTTCATGTTTCGGTTCTGCTACTTTTGATAAAAATTTTGGTCGAACCACTAACTACGGTTTTTGAAAAAGTACAAAAAAAAAGATTATGTTTTTTCTTAAAACGTAATTCTGTTATTAAAATTTAAAGAATGATAAGGTTTATTCATTAATATAATACATACATATAATAAAAGTAAATAAATTATAAACCATAAACTATCAAACTGTTAAAACAGAACTGTAAACCAGACCGAGCATATTTCAAACCGGCTAAGCTTGGCGCTTTCTTCGTTTAGGCTGTTCCATCGGTTTCAACAGTTTATGAACACCCCTATTGACAACAAAGAATTTGGATGTAACTTATTTATTGCTTAAGTTGTTTTAATTGTTTGTAATTTACAGGATCAAGTGCTGATGAAGATCTTAAAATGGGTCCAATAGTTGATGAACTAAATGCTTACTCATATCAGATTCCATTGGAAATGCCTTCCAAGAAATTTACCTTTAAATGGTTTGTATCTTATATTCCTACTACGAAGTCCATATGCTGACTTCACTGTCAGCATGTAATGGATGGAGGAACAGCATCCTAGTTTGATGTTTCATTTGACTTGGTACATAGTTTGTGCTTTAGTTTTGAAGAGCACGCAAGGTGATCAGGAATATGTCTTAAGGCTTTGAGGCGGCGCTTCATGCACATCTGAATCAAAACTAGTCAAATTTAGTCTCTTTAGAGGCCAATATGTAAAAACAACCAAAGGGATGAATAGATTATGAATGGTTTATTTGATAAAAAGACCGATATGTAAAAGAGAAGAGACAGACGCAACTTTTTGTTGTATATAAAACTTATTTGTTTGTACATATAGCAAAGTCTCATGTACGTAAAGCTCCCCACGCCTCAGCTTTCGAGACCTAAACACATCAGAGTTCCTCGTGCTTTTTTAAACCAAGAGTTTGAGTAAAATGTTTTGACTCTTTATCATATATCTAAAATACCGTATGTGAAGATATGAAATTAAGTTTAGAAATGGTGTACCATTGACTTGTAATGTCTCTAGATATAAGTTAAAACTGCATTATTTGAGTATTTTATAATTTGTTGTAATTAATGACTTTCATCTATCTGAAGGGTGGAGTCAAGGAAACCTGAACGCTATTCATCTGCAGCACCTCTATCCCGTAAGTATGTGTGTGTATTGAAGTTTCCAGAATTGGTACTTTTGTATGGATCAAAATGTGTACTTTTGTATGGGTTGAAATTTTCAATTAAGACAATTTGGAGCTAAAATATGATGCGAATTGACCCATTTAAATTTCAAAAGTGGATGGGTCAAAATTGCCATTACTAGTGTGTATAAAAATCTAAATGAGAACTTGTATTTTTAAACTCAAAGAATTATCTTCATCTTGATGCAGCTAATGCGCGGCTACGGATTGTATCTGAACGTGTTGATTTCATTGACAACCTCATCCTTTCTATTACGGTATGCTGACCGATTTTGACTAGCATAAAGTCAACTTAACACATACTTTTACTGGATTTCCTTCATATTGATTACTTTTGTTATGCGCCTTCAGATAGGTCCCCCGAATCCAACATTCTTAAAGACAACAGACAAGAGTACATGGACTGCAAAGGATGTTGCTGATTCTGTTCTATCTGACAAGTCCGCCTTGGTAACAATTTCAAATTAAGTAACATATCATAGAGTAATTCTACATTAGTGTTATTGTACTTGCTTCTAAAACTGATTTGCATTTAGTGAATGATTTTTGAGATAATTATTGATTACATCCTTTCTTGACAATCATGTTTTAATCTTGTACAGAGAGTTACCTCAAGTCAACGCATGGCAGAAAGTTCAGTTCTTGATGCTCACACTTCGGAAGTGAGTTCCCAAAGCTTACATTAAGAACTAATTTAGAACAGGTGGTAACATGGGCTGATTGGGGTAACGGGTCAAATTGGTTTGTTGACCCGCTAAACTTTGTTTTCAAATTCCTTCACTACCAATATATTAAGTGAAAGATTTCAATTGTTTTAGCGATGAAAAGTTATGGTTCATATCACCAACGGCATTAAAGGAACGAACTACAATGGTGATTCAGTGGTTAAAAATTCTGTAATCTTATTTATTTAATAACCATGATATTAAAAAATGGGAAAAAAGAAGTTAGATGGGTCAGCCCAACCCAACGTTACCGATATTTCATGACACACTTTTTATGTGTAAATCCATTTTTATATCTTTTTTGTCTTACAAACAAACCAAGTAACAGCAAGGCCAGATTAACCCGGTCTTGTCCGTTAGTATAGTTCGTTTTATAATTTAGTTTTGCAGATAAAAAGCTATGCTATTTGTTTTCATTCCACTATCTGCTCAGTTCAGGCTCTTTTTTGTATCATAGATCGATGGTGAACCGTATTGGTACTATGAATACCTAGTTCGCAAATCACCTACAAAAACTGTATGTTTCTCTTCCATTCTTAAAATAGGTTAGCTCTAGCTTGATAATGTGCTGAATTAATATAAACAATGCAGGTACAAGACTCGAATATCTTTCGGCGTTATCTCGCTGCATCTGTTGAACGGGATGGTTCGATTCTGTTTTATATTGTTTGGTTTAGCTGAGGGCAGTTTGGTTAACGCAGTGGTGAATCAGGAGTACATGTAATCGGTTTTTCTAGAGGTGGCAAAAACGGTGGGTCAGGCTGGGTCAAAAGTTGGTTTGGGTTGAATGGTTGGTTTTGATATGGGTCGAGTTGGGTCAGTCCAAAGTCTAGTTTTTCATACAATCATACATAATTGATAACAAAAATGATACAGAAATTATATTGTGTTAATAACTTTTTTTAATTTTTGAATAAAATGATTTATGGAGTTTTATGCATTAAAACACATTCTGGGTGACTTTGGCAATATTTTACCCAATAATATTAAAACATAGAACGAGTCGACCCATTCATAAGCAAATGGGTCTAAATTGCCACCTCTTGGTTACTCCTTTGTGACTAAAATAATCAATCCAAAAACTCACTCTTATAAGATACACATTTTCACAAAAACGATGATTTGTTTACATCAAAGAATTTTGATGAAATGTTCCGCAATATTTGCAAACCATAAGTTGCATTCCTTTTGCTAACAGACTGAAGTTCTTGTTTGTAGGATTTTTATACTCTTTAAATGCTTCAACACTCAACAAGCAATGGGACATGGTAATTTTCTTATAAGTTCGTCTTTTATTGATCATATGAGAAAAAACCTATATCACCAATATAAAGCATAAACATGTGGTGCGATGGCTCATATACTTATTATATAAACGAGAGTGTGTATGTGGAAGTCATTTAAGAAGTTTCAACCAGTGTCAGGTCGTGTTAATATCGTTTAGTGGAAGATCTAACTTGGAATTTGCTGTTTGGAACAGATGGGACCTGTACTGGAAAAAACTGTATCTTCTTTTAGGCTTCTCCCTCCTACTGAGAACTATGTTCCACCATACAAGGATCCATGGAGATTCTGGTGATTAATGATATCTGTGAGTGAAGTTTTGGCTGCTCAATTGACCATTGAAACTGTACAGACTAGGAGTTTGAATCTGTACACCTAGTTTAAAAAGGAGGTTCAAATGATTATTAGGTCAATGACATGATTTGTGCAAGTTAATAGTTGTCATATAATCAATTCAAATTTAAGTTTTTTTTTTTAATTTTTATTTTCTTATTTTCAGGATACATGTTGCTAGTAAACCACATGTAAACTGCTAAGGTTTAATGAAGTGAGAATTATGTTCTTGGTTTTTGACCCAATAACAAGTGACGGGCAATTGTGGTTCCTCTTAGAAGGTTATATAAACGGAGTTGATGCATGTCAATTGTCAATGCATATCTAGTTATTAAGGAGCTTATCTAAGAGTTGATGGGCTTCTTAATAGACCAATAGGATAATGGCAAACCGTGAATTTTTTTTTCATTTAATGAAATGTTTTTAGAACCGGATCGAATAATGAACTGGTCGGCTTACTAGTTCATTGGTCGGACTGGTTCAACCGGATTACGGACATGATTTTAGTAAAAAAAAAGTTAATATTAATAAATTTAATAAATACATAATATAACAAAACACAAATAAAGAAAACAAAAAAAAATGGGTGGCTTCCTTGTTTGTTACACTTGTTTATAGTGGTGTGCACGGTTCGATTCGATTTTTTAAACTGTTTTGTTTCAGTTTTTTTGGTTCCATTTTTTCTGTTTTAGTAACGGTTCGGTTCGGCTTTTCTGTCTTTCGGTTTTTGGAAAATAATTTCATAAAATTTAAAAATAGAACTTATAATCCAAGATTTAACCATTTTTTTTGTTTCAGTGATGGTTCGGTTCAGTTCGGCTTTTCTGTCTTTCTGGTTTTTGGAAAATAATTTCATAAAATTTAAAAATAGAACTTATAATCCAAGATTTAAGAATCTTTTTTAGATGTTTATATTTATTTTAATATATTTGACCTTTTAAATTAATTTTGTTCACATAAACCGAACATTCTATACGATTTTCATGTCTTTCCAAAATTCTTATTAAGACATTTCTTTTGCAAGACTTTGAAAATTAATTATTTTTAGGAATAAAACTAATAATTTCTAAATCAACGTATAAGATATATTAAAAGAAATGATTTTTTTGGGTTGTGCGGTTTGGGTTTTTCAGTTTTTATGAAATGCAAAACCGAAACCGAAATGCTAATTTTGATTCGGTTTTTTCGGTTCGGTTTTCAAGTTTTTTGTGCGGTTCCGTTATTTCCAGTTCAGTGAAATCGGTTTTTTGGGTTTCGGTTTGGTTTTTTCGGTTTTCTGCTCACCCCTACTTGTTAAACAAATTGTTTTTTGTAAACAAAGAAGTAGGTATAAAAAAAAAACTTAAGAGTTAAATACAAGGATGGTCCTTGTGGTCTCTACAAAGTAACAATTTGGGTAGTAAGGTTTTTTGTAACATATTAAGGTATTAAGGTTTCATTTTGTAACAAGTTTGGATATTAGGACCAACGCCGTTAAAATCTAACTAATTCTGTTAAATCTAGGGGGCATTTTGAAACATTGAAATTAAAAGGTTAATTATGTGTACTGATGGTTAGTCTAGAGGGCATTTTGAAACATTTAATTTATTAAGTCTAACTTCACGGGGGACAGAAACGCAATGGGTACTCGTCAGAGACGTTTCCTAAACGTTTCCAATGCCGGGGACGTGTTTGGTAGAAGTATCCAACCCGTTTCCATTTAATTTTAGGGTTTTAACCCTTTCCAAATCCAAAACTAGCCATTAAATAAATAGACCATACATATTCAGCTTCTCAATTCCTCATCGATCATTACTTCATCAATTCATCATCAATCACCATCATCCATATTCTCTAATATCTCAACTCTCAAGTCTCATCAACTCTATCGATTATGGCTTCTCAAGAAACACAAGGATTATCAACTACATGAGTAGAAGAACCTCCATTGTGTGGCTATGTGACTAAAATCGAAAAGCAAGGTGCAGTAGGAGGAACTTGGAAATTTAAGTGCAACCTTCGCAGTGAAATCAGACAAGGACCATATTTAAGGGTAGAGCACATTTGCTTGGTATAAAAGGTAATCTTTGTAGTGTTTTATGTGTAATCTTAGTGATTTAGTCACTAAATCAATCCGTAACGGTAAATTTTAGTGTATGTAAATCTGTTAGGATATCTGTTAGGTGATTTAAATATAAGTGTGTAACCTGGACACTTGTTTATATAGGTACTCGGATTACTATTTGCAAGAAAGCAACAACGGGTGGTAAAATGAAGAAAAGAAAGTCGAGTCAAATGCGAAAAAACTCGGGTTGCCATGTGAAGCTAGTGTTGGATTTAAAATAAAGGCATTTCAACTCCGATTAAAAGAGCTTTTGGTCTTGAAATTAGGGACCAACTAGATCAAGAAATAGCAAGGATGTTCTATACCGGAGGTTTACCTTTTAATCTTGCAAGAAATCCACACTATCTCAGGGCTTTTCAGTTGCTGCTACCAACAAAATTGATGGTTATTGATGTGAGTCCGAAAGGATCACATTTATATAGTTTAACTTTGTGTTTTTAATATATTTTGTGGGTGATTTTGTCCAGAACTAGGTACTTATCCGAGAATGAGGAATGACAAGCTTTATGTGCTAAAATAGCGAAGTTACAAGCTAAATCTTGAAGAATCAAGCACACTGAGGAAACTGTTGAGGATTGATTGAATTTTGGAGAAAATAAATGGATTTTAAATGAAGATGTTAAGTGATGATGTGAAAGAAGGCGGAAATACAAATACGTGGCCGCGAAAATGGGCCAAAACGGAGTTATAACGAAAAAGTTATGTAGAAAACAAAATAACCTGGATTCAGCTCCGCCGCGGGGAGCGGAGCAGTCCTATTTCTCCCCCGTGGGCCGCGGCCACACGTCAGAACGGGAAAAATCGATATGTTCGCATTTTTCAGTTCTAGATCGCCCTTTTCTTGATTCCTTTCATCATTAAAACCCTCTGGACGATTTGAAACAAGGGGAACTTAATCTTAATCATATCCACCCCAAATGAAGCAAAGTACACCAAGGATTGAAGCTTTGGTGGTCCGGATCATGCTCGGTTAAGTATCCGTTTCACTCTCGGGTGAAGGATTATATTGTAAGTTTCTGATTTGTAATGTTGTTTTGATTATGTATTTGTGATTATAATCTATAGAAACAATTATTATGTTAATTGTCTTGATATTGGATTGGACTTATTGTATGTTTAAATATGCCTATGTGTTTAAGATCTTGAGATGAATCTTGTCATTTATGCCTTAACATGATATAGCGGATTTAGTGAACATGAATGATAAAGCATACTCTAGGCCTAGATGCTAAGTGTTGATGCGTAAGTCACGGTTCTTTGTCCTCGCATTTGTCATATTGAAAAGTCACAAATCTATCATAATAGCCTTAGAAAGCCTAGAACTTGCATATCCGATCCCGGGAGTGAATGTTAGTTATATTTTTCTTATTGTTATTCTTATTGATACGAGTTGGTTGTGGCTTGTATTGATATCACCAATCTATCCAAAACTATAAAAGATAAAAAGAGAAACTAGCAATCTCCATAATATAAACTACTTCGTAATTGTATTTTGTATATTTATTTTGGTAAATAGATTAGCCGAACAAACAACTAGTGTAACGCTAACCACATGCTCCTCGTGAATTCGATACCCTATTTATCCTAGCTACTTAGGTTATTTAGGTTTTGTATGACCCATGACGTCTGGTTCCTCAAATGGCGTTGTTGTTGGGGAGCTAGTGCGCTTAGTATTACATTGCTTGTTTGTTTGTTTTTATATTTTGTTTTTTGTAAAATTATGTAACAAAATTAAAAATATAAATATATAGAGCTGAAAATAATAATTATATGTTTATATTTATTATTTTTAGATTTCACTTGGGTTGTTGAGTTGTTTGTGCAGATATCTTGCTACGGGCAATTAATCTTACCATGGATTGGGTAGATTATGACCTATGTGAATGTTGTGGAAGAGAAGGGCATTACTTGGAATATTGCTTATTATTCCAAGAAGGACTCCAAGCAAACATGGAACGTGTTATGTATAACAACACCTACCATAGGAGTTCCCGTCATGTGGGTAGAAGAAATCACCATTATCAAGAACCGTCACCACCACCACGTTACAAAAATTACTATCATTGTGAGGAAAATTTGTATTATAATACTTATGCTCCTAACATGTCTTATTTTTCCAATTACTAGGGAGAATGTGATAATTATGATAGCTATTCTTATGAGTCCTTTCGGCCAACCTATGAAGCGCCTCAACAATCAAGATGTTCCAAGATTGAAGAAGTTTGAACCTTGTTCCTGAAATTGATGAAATCTCAGGAAGATTTGGCTATGCAGGTTAAGCAATTAACTGAAGATTTAGCTTGAAAAAGGCGTGAATAAGAAGAGGGGCCCAGGCAAAGAAAATTTGGCTTTGGGCAATAAATTGCTTAGAGCTCAAGAAGATTTGGCTATGCAGGTTAACAAGTTAGCCGGAGATGTAGGCAAATATAAGCAAGAAGAGGCGGCCAAGCGTGAATAAATTCTCATTATGCACAATGAATCGGTCAAAGGATGTGAGTAGGGGTGCAAATGAGCCGAGCAGCTCGCGAGCTACTCGATATCGACTCGATAAAAGGCTCGAAACGAGCCGAGCCTTATCGAGCTCGAGCCGAGCTTGAGCCAAAAACAAAGCTCGTTTACTTATCGAGCCCAAGCTCGAGGCTGACATATGAAGCTCGCAAGGCTCGACGAGCCTTATCTAGCCTTGATATAATATTAATTTTATTAATATTTTATACTATTTACACCATATTTAAAGTTGTTTAATAAACGAGCCGAGCCGAGCTTTTGACTTATCAAACTATCGAGCCTATTATTTTTATTATTTAATTTAATATATTAACTAATAAACACTAAACGAGCTGAGCCCGAGCCGAGCTCGATCTTGAAAAACTACCAACGAGCCGAGCTCGAGCTTTAAAAACAAAGCTCGAATCGAGCCGAGCTTGAGCTCGAGCCTTTATATGTCAATCGAGCTCGAGTTTTAAAAAAAATTACTATCATTGTGAGGAAAATTTGTATTATAATACTTATGCTCCTAACATGTCTTATTTTTCAATTACTAGGGAGAATGTGATAATTATGATAGCTATTCTTATGAGTCCTTGCGGCCAACCTATGAAGCGCCTCAACAATCAAGATGTTCCGAGATTGAAGAAGTTTGGCCCTTGTTCCTGAAAATGATGAAATCTCAGGAAGATTTGGCTATGCAGGTTAAGCAATTAACTGAAGATTTAGCTCGAAAAAGGCGTGAATAAGAAGAGGGGCCCATGCAAAGAAACTTTGGCTTTGGGCAATAAATTGCTTAGAGCTCAAGAAGATTTGGCTATGCAGGTTAACAAGTTAGCCGAAGATGTAGGCAAATATAAGCAAGAAGAGGCGGCCAAGCGTGAATAAATTCTCATTATGCACAATGAAGCGGTCAAAGGTTGCGAGTAGGGGTGCAAATGAGCCGAGCAGGTCGCGAGCTACTCGAGATCGACTCGATAAAAGGCTCGAAACGAGCCGAGCCTTATCGAGCTCGAGCCGAGCTTGAGCAAAAAAACAAAGCTCGTTTATTTATCGAGCCCGAGCTCGAGCCTAACATATGAAGCTCGCAAGGCTCGACGAGCCTTATCGAGCCTTGATATAATATTAATTTTATTAATATTTTATACTATTTACACTATATTTAAAGTTGTTTAATAAACGAGCCGAGCCGAGCTTTTGACTTATCAAGCTATCGAGCCTATTATTTTTATTATTTAATTTAATATATTAACTAATAAACACTAAACGAGCCGAGCCCGAGCCGAGCTCGAGCTTGAAAAACTACCAACGAGCCGAGCTCGAGCTTGAGCCTTTATATGTCAATCGAGCTCGAGCTCGAGCCTGGTCGACCTCGGGCTCGGCTCGGCTCGTTTGCACCTCTAGTTGCGAGGAAGATAACAAGGTGGATAATGTGGTTATATGTCTTCCGGATCAAGAAGGCGAGTGTTTTAAACTCAAATGAAGACATATGTAGTTGGTTTAGGATAGGTTCTTCAGAGGGAATTATGGAGACGGGAAGGGAATTCGCTTTTGGTTAGAACATAGGATTTTAGACGGAGCTATTAAAGATAAATTCCCAACACTTTTTGCTTTGGATTCGAACAAAGATTGCTTGGTTTCAGAAAAGTGGGAAGGGGATTTCGATTTGGGTGCATGGAAAGTGGTGCAACCCGAGTTGATTATTTCAAATGAGGCTGCAACAGATTTATGTTTGATGTTCGCTGCACTGCAGCCTTGTAGGCTACGGAACTGTCCAGACAGATGGGGTTGGTTTGGGATAGGTGTTGCTCCTTTTTCAGTTCAGGCTGTCAAAAAGTTGATGCAGGCCCAGATTAGTTGTGGGAACTGGTACAAGTTCAAGTGGGTTCATTGGGTTCCCTTGAAGTGTAATATCTTTGCGTGGAGGGCCGAAATGAATCATATTCCCACGGCTCTTGCTTTAGCGAAAAGAAAAGTCTTCATTGACGACCAGGTGTGCTCTCTTTGTAACTCTGATTTAGAGTCTACAACTCATTTATTTTCCGAGTGTGGGTTCTCGCTTGGCGTTTGGGCAGCAATTACTGAGTGGTGCGGTTTAAAGAATTTTTTCGCTTATGACACTCGTGACTTGTTGGATTTATACAAACTATACCAAGGGGATAATCGTGGAAGAGATCTTATTAAAGGCATAATCATTGTTACTTTATGGGAGATATGGATGGCTAGAACCAAGAAATATGGATGGCTAGAACCAAGAAGATATTCAACAATAAGGAGCCGAAAGTGCAAAAGGTAGTCTCATGTGTTAAGTCATTGTCGCTTTTTTGTCAAACATAAGAGTATGTTCAAAGATACAACGTGGAAGGATTGGGTTGCTTCGCCTTTGTATATGTTGTAAATTGGTTGTTCGGTTGCGGATGTCCTCGATTTGAGGTATTATCCAGTTGTTTAATGAAAGTCAAAGTTAAAAAAAAAAAATAACGGATTTTTTATTTTTTTAATATATCCTAAATCACATCACCTCCTCGCTATTTTCAAGCTTGGAAGATGTCTAAAGTACAGACGTATATAGTTGACTTGACCTTAATGTACATAAATGAAACCAACAGGGCTTTTGAACGATAAGTTAACTATAAATGCATGAAAATGATAAAATTTTGATAATGACCTGAAAATTGGTTTACAACATAAACATTATATTTGAGAAGGCATATCTTTAACCTATTCGTTGAAAACTTCAGTGCATCTATTTTGTTGGGTACTTAGAAATTAATAAACAAAACAAAAGAAAAAAAAAACCACACCGACTTTTTAACATCCATGAAAACATACTTCAATAAAATGTCTAAGATACGATGCATCAAGACATGTCTAGACAAACATCAGTTTCATTACTTCAAACAAGAGATAAATCTATCCATAACTTCCTGACTAATCTTATTTCCATATATTTACATAAAAAAAAAAAGAAAATAGAACCACAAACTTTTCATAACAATATAGTCAAAAACATCAGTTTCATTGTAAATATTACATATTTAAATTACTATATGATTAAAAACATTTTTTTCATGGCATATAATGACCAACATTACACGCCCACAAAACTACTAATTATAAAGATTAACAATTTAAGCTAAAAACAAAATATAACAACACAATAAAAAAAAAAACTTACTTCAAGATTAGAGCAATGTCTCTTTCATGGCCTAAAATAGTAGAAGGCTAAGACAACAATGGATAAAAAATCCTCATATTCCACCGCCGTTGTTTACAACAGTTGTTTATATTTAAAAAAATCAGTTCTACCACCAGTTATGGAGTGAAGAAGAAGTATTGGTGATTGTGACATAACTATTGATTAGTGAAAAGGTGGGCAATTGAAGGGAAGGGGTTGTGATTTAAAGAAGATTTACTCGGTAAGATCATTTACTCGGTAAGATCAACTGAAGAGGCATAGGTTATGGATTATTTGTATTTAAATGGTTACATTAAATTTGTCTTACCACATCAATGTTATCAATGTTATGTGTCGGTTTCGTCCATGTAGGATGTGTATAAGTGAATTTGAAAGGCCACAATGAAGATGATTATCTATTGCTTTAATTTACACTTTTCTATTTACCCCTAGATTATTAGAAAACTAACCAAACAAACTTTTTATATTCATGATCACTTTAACATTCAAGTTGAAAGACAATTTTGCCTCTAAACTAACCTCATTTACTATTGTACCATAAGCATAAACACTTGTATATACTTAAATTTTACGGTCATCCCTCTTAGATGCTTTATATATAGTATAGATATGGATGGCTAGAACCAAGAAAATATTCAACAATAAGGAGCCGAAAGTGCAAAAGGTGGTCTAATGTGTTAAGTCATTGTCGTTTTTTGGGTCAAACATAGGAGTAGGTTCAAAGATATCACGTGGAAGGATTGGGTTGTTTCGCCTTTGTATATGTTGTAAATTGGTTGTTCGGTTGCGGATGTCCTCGATTTGAGGTCTTATCCGCTTGTTTAATGAAATTTAATGTTAAAAAAAATTAACGGCTTTTTTTATTTTTTTAATATATCCTAAATCACATCACATCACATCCTCACTATTTTCAAGACGTATATAGTTGACTTGACCTTATTGATAGTTGACTTGACCTTGTTGATCATACAATGATGCAGCCGCCACCACCAATCTCAAATATTATATAACAGATATTTTATTTTTTAATATATGTAGCTAAGAATATTTTGTGTATATAGATGAGTGTGAGGATTATTCTAACGGTTCACAAGAAAACATGGAGCTAAATGGTATAACTAAAATTCTACCATACCTTTTAGTGGCTCTCATATTCATGGTTTTATCAACTTCAGTAACTTGTGATCCACTATGTGAGAGTTTTCTCCAGTGCCTATATCAGGTGTCAAATACCATAACCTCAGATTTTGTGTTCACCCAAAACGACACAGAATACTCATCTCTTCTTCAGTCAACCATCATAAACCTTAGATTTTCCGCATCTGCAACGCCAAAACCATTAGCTATAATCACTCCCTTAACATATTCCCACGTACAATCCACAATACTTTTTTCCAAACGTTTCAATGTTCAAATCCGTATTCGAAGTGGTGGACATGATTACGCGGGCCTTTCATACACATCATTACATCAAACATCTTTTGTTGTTCTTGACCTTCAAGAATTGCGGTCAGTAAAAATCGAGTCGGATGAGAACGCTGCGTGGGTCGAAACTGGTGCAACCGTTGGCGAACTTTATTACTGGGTGTCCCAAGCAAGTCCAAATCTTGGATTTCCAGCTGGGGTTGCACAAGTGTTGGTGTTGGTGGTCAAGTAAGTGGAGGCGGGTTTGGTACCTTGATAAGAAAGTACGGTCTAGCGGCTGATAATGTGATCGATGCAAGGATCGTTGATGCTAATGGGAGATTACTGGATAGAGAAACTATGGGTGAAGATTTGTTTTGGGCAATCAGAGGAGGTGGAGGTGGAAGTTTTGGTGTTGTAGTCGCTTGGAAACTGAATCTTGTTTATGTTCCTGATAAAGTTACGGTTTTTAGTGTTTCCAAGAGTTTAGAACAAGGCGGTTCGAGTCTTTTTAACAAGTGGCAGTGCATTGGGCACAAACTGAGTGAGGATTTATTCATAAGACTTATAATACTTCCTGGTTTAAATGAGGCAGGAAATAGAACAATGCAACTAACGTTCAACTCGATGTTTCTTGGAAATGTGGATAAGCTTATTGAAACTGTAACAGATAGCTTCCCTGAGTTGGGTTTACAAGAAAGCGACTGCAGTGAAATGAGTTGGATAGAATCGGTACTCTTTTTTGATGGCTATCCAAAAGGGGCAAGCATTGATGTCCTTGTAGATAGGGGACACAAGGCCAAAAGCTACTTTAATGCTAAATCGGACTATGTGCAAGAACCGATACCCGAAGAAAAACTTGAAGACATATGGAAGTGGTGCTTGGAGGGAGACAAGCCGATCCTTATAATGGAACCACACGGTGGGAAGATGGACGAGATTGATGAAACAAGCATTCCTTACCCTCATAGAAAAGGGAATTTGTATAGCATACAATATTTTGAGCAATGGCAAGATGACAGCAGAAAAGCGTATAAGTTGGATGAGAAAGATGTATGAAAAAATGACACCATATGTAGCAAAGAATCCAAGAGCAGCTTATGTGAACTATAGGGATTTGGATATAGGTCAAAATGATAATGCAAATAACACAAGTTACTTGAATGCCTTGGAGTGGGGAAGCAAGTATTTTGGTGACAATTTTAGGAGGTTGGCTTTGGTGAAAGGTGTTGTTGATCCAGATAATTTCTTCTTTTATGAGCAGAGTATCCCACCTGATTACGAGTGATCGAAGAGAACTGTGGCATTGGTTCCTACCAAAGCTTGTGTTTTACGTGCTGCTAGATCATGGGTCTTATAAGTACTGAATCGTACGTTACTTGTGTGCAATGTTTGATTAATATATCAGAACTTTATAATATATTCGTTTACTAGAAAGATTGTCTCAAATAAAGTTGTTTCCACTGCTTTGTATAAATAAACTACTTTACATGAATTATAATTCCTTAGGAGAAACTTTGATGAATGTCAATCGTGTACATTAGTGTTTATCAATTATATATCTAAAACATCTTCTTTATTTTTTTGCCGAAATGGTGTTATAGTATGATATTTTTGTACATTTGGAGGGTGTTAGCAATGGATTAGCTCAAATGGTGAAACCGCAAGACGGTAATGCGGTTTGTGCTTAGGTGGAGGGGAGGGTGGTGATTAGGAGAGAGGCTTTTGCTTAGTACACATGGCTGACACAAGGCTGACACAAGGCTGTTCGCTGCAGGGGGCTATATAGTAGTTCTTTAGATAGTTTAAGGACCTGTTTTGTAACTTTATATCAAAACCGATATACGGTCTTGCGGTTTTGCTGACAACAACTGTGCAAGACAAAAAAGGTTGAATATTATTACATAGTTGAAGGACTATTGCTGTAACTTATTTATAAGTGAAACCGAAGCATGGTCTTGCGGTTTGGGTTTTTTTTTAAGCTAATAGATCAAGGGCTAGTCTTGTAATTTGTGTTTGGTCGTGTGTATATGAATCCAAGAAAGAGCAGTATTAATTTCACATGTCTTACACCCCAACCACACAATGCAATCAGCGAATCTTAGTCAGGGGCATGCATTAGTCAAAAGGTAATTAAATACACAGACAACTAAAAACAAAAATGCATGCAAATGCATGCATACGAGTTTTTCTTTATATATGTTGATGGTTCATGCAGTTATATCACATACTCTCTGAAAGCTAAGTCACACCCAGTTATATCACACCCAAGTTTGCATTTAGTCACACCCAAGTTTGAATTCGTATAAATTATGGCATTTCTAAACCCTGGTCTTCGCTCCAATGAACTTCTATGGGATCAATCACGACATCGTTCTGCGATGTTGTGTGAAGGAAATGGGCCCCCGGAACTTAATTTTAGACGGGGGGACCAATCCTTGTGGGCGGAACTTATCAACAATCCGTTGGATGAACGTGTTAAATTGATGCTGCGGACGGCGGGTTTTCTTGGAGTTCTTGAGTGCCGTTACCGCAAGATTGACCGAGGGTTGCTAGCTGCCCTCGTTGAAAGATGGCTTCCTGAGACCCACACGTTTAACCTACGATTCGGTGAGGTGACAGTGACATTAGAGGACGTTGCATGTCTAATGGGTCTTCCGATTAATGGTAGAGCGGTGACAGGGAAGCAATTTGACGTGAAGAATGATGCAGAACGGGCAAAACTTGTCCACAATTTGTTGGGTATAACAACCAACGCATTCCGCGAAAACACTATGTCGACCATCACAGTTCTAGACAGAATGTCGGGTCCGTTGCCCGATAACGCGAATGAGGTCGAGATCACACAACGCGCACGTTGTGTGATATTAATCATGTTGTCATCTTCTTTGTTTGGTGACACAAGAAACGGTTATGTGAAGTTGTCCTTTTTACCGTTCTTAGAGGACCTCAATGAATGTGAGACCTTTAGTTGGGGTAGTGTTGTGTTGGCATGGTTGTATCGCAACCTGTGCAAAGCAGCAGTAATGGACGGCGATGCAATTTGTGGGTGTGTGTATTTGTTACAGTTGTGGGCCTATACCAGATTCGGGGTATTTGCTCCCAGAATTGTACGGGACTAACAAGAAGAAGACGAAGAAGAAGAAGGACTCCCATTTGGTGCCATGTAAGTACTATGTTATGCGCGCATATTATTGATTCTATTAAAACATGTTAATTTTGCTAATTATTGTGTTTGATAATTATATTTAAAAGCTGGCGTGTACCACACAATTTTAAGGAGACGATCAGACACTCGTTGCGCGCAATCCGGTCGCAACTATCCAGTCTTCATGAGGATTCGGTAAGAGTTAAGTTACATTAAATTACTGCTGAATTCCGTACAATGGCTTAATAATTTATTATTTTTTTGCACCAGTTTGTTTGGCGTCTATACGAAGAAGCAAGGGATTCTCTGCCTGATTATTGTCTAGCAGGGGAGGATTCATGAAATTGTGAATGTTATATTTTGTGGATGCATGTGTTGGAATGCCACGCACCATCTCGGTACCTTAGACAGTACGGGTTCCGCCAACGGAAGCCTGAGAATCCTCCCCTTAGCCATGAAGACCACCTTACCTTGCATACACAGAAGCGTACCGGGCAAATGGATACAGACTGGGGAAGCAAACATGAAACCTATGTATCTTCCTGGGATAATCGCAGATTTAATAGAGTGGTGGGAGACCGGATATCGGAAGGGTTTCCTTCCGTGGTTCCAGATTACATGAGTTGGTATCTGGAACACACGGTTGGATTTGTGACCAACCGACGAGTAACCCGGTACCACAAACCGGGTTCCGAGATGATGGGTCAATAAGCCAACTAATGGTTTGTATATCACTTTAATAATTAACACATTAGTATATATTGCAAAATATTATTTTAATAATTGTTATTTTAATATTAATGCAGCTGGAAGGCTATGCAGAGATTTATGGCCAAGTCGGTCGGTTTATGGCAAACGCTCCTGAACAATTTTCAGCGGTTCAAAACACTGCCACCACAACGTTGACTTCAATTCGCGAAGGAGATCGTCTGAATTATCCTTCGCGTCTACAAGATGACCCAGTCAGTTTCCAGGCTAACAGTAGCCGACCTCAAAGAGTTTCAGGGCACATTAACCGTAGATGACGTGGCCGAGCGGAAGAAGCAGGGCCTTTTACAAGAAATGACGAAGCAGGGCCTTCTACAGGATTTTCATACTCTCCCATTGATAATCAGGCGACCGACATTTCTGCTTTAGTTTCACTACTGAATGGTGATGATGATGATGATGGTGGGAGTGGTAATTTTATAGGGGCCGGTTCGTCACAACACATCGTTCATCAACAACAGTTTGGGGGGGGGGGTCAATACACAACACTCTGGGGGTTCATACCCTCTCCTCAGGAGTCTATGTTATATACACCCCTACCCCCAAGTAACACTCAAGGTGTCCTCATTTTGGACACTAGATAACCCGTCATACACCCAACAATCTTCGTTCACTTACTGGGCACCAAATCAAAGTGAACAACCAACGGGTTATAATAATTCTTGGACGCCTGTACCCTTTCAATATGAGGAACGTCGGAATCCTCCTAGAGATCGTCGTCGAACTCGATGTGGTACCGGTTCTAGAATTTGTAATCTACCTAGTTGTGGTGGTCCTGGTTACTGTAATAATGATGTATGAAGTATAGTTTTTTAAATCGTTTATGGATGTAACATTTTTATGTTTTAGTGTTTATGTTTTAATGTTTAATGTTAGTTTAGATAAACATATTAAATAAAAAATAAACTAAAACAATTACATAAACACATTATCCTAATTTACTTATTGCAAACACATTACATAATCCTAAACTACTTATTAAAACATTAGATAATTAAACCGAAACCCCCATTACGGAGTCGGAGGAGTGTACGGCAAGTAATTATCCCAGTCCTCGAGTGTGTACGGCGGCGGGGACACATCACGATCACTATCACGACCGTCGGAGTAGCCCTCGTCATAGAGGGCGCAGTACTCATGAGGGGTTGGATAGTATCCTTCCTCAGCCCAAGCATCCCTAACTGCTTCGTACTCCTCCTTAGTGGGCTCCTGAGGAGGAGGAGAGTTTGGGGTGGGGATGGGGTTGGGGTTCGGTTGGGTCTCCACCATTCCTAGGGCACCCATAGTATACTCCAAAGCCTAGGCGTATTCCTCATCAGTTAGGTCAGCATATGGTGTTGGGCGAGTGTACCCTGGTAAAGGAGGAATAGTGATGATGGATTTGGATAGTAGTTGAGTAGGACGAGGAGGAGAAAACATTGGTTGAGGAGTAGGAGAAGAGAACATTGGTTGAGTAGTAGCAGGAGGAGAGAACATTGGTTGATGAGGAGGAGAAGGAGAAGAGAACATTGGTGGAGGAGATGAAAGTGGTACACGACGACGTCTCCGATGAGAGTATCGCCGGAGATCGGAAGGTCCGGCAGCTTCGTAAGGATAACTGTCAGACATATCTTTTGTTGGTTTGAGTGGTATTTGTGACTGATAATGAGGTTTTAGTCTTCTATTTATAGGTACTAAACCGGAAGTTCAAGTTGCGGTTTTGATGAGGTTTTTAATTTCGGACGTTTTTCTAGCGTGGCAAAATGACCCTGGGGTCACTTTCGGGCGCGTGATTCGATGTGCTGGCCCGGGTTTACCGGTCACCGGACCCCGCCAGCACGTAGTTCTCAAGACATAGTTTACCGTTCATGCAAGTTTGGGGCTCAAAAAGTATGGCTCGGCATCATTAGCTGCCTCACAAAACCATGAAAAGTCACATTTTCGCAGTGCCACTTTTGCGAGTTGAGGTGTTTTTAATTTCGGACGTTTTTCTAGTGTGACAAAATGACCCGAGGGCCACTTTCGGGCGCATGATTCGATGTGCTGGCCGGGTTTACCGGTCACCGGACCCTGCCAGCGCGCAGTTCTCAGGACATAGTTTACCGTTCATGCAAGTTTGGGGCTCAAAAAGTATGGCTCGGCATCATTAGCTGCCTCACAAAACCATGAAAAGTCACATTTTCGCAGTGCCACTTTTGCGAGTTGATGAGGTGTTTTTAATTTCGGACGCTTTTCTAGCGTGGCAAAATGACCCGGGGGCCACTTTCGGGCGCGTGATTCGATGTGCTGGCCCAGGTTTACCGGTCACCGGACCCCGCCAGCGTGCAGTTCTCAGGACATGGTTTGGTGTGACGGTTATGGTTTGGTGTTTGAAAATTTATCGGACGGTTATGGTTTGGTGTTTGTGGAGTTGTCGGACGGTATGGGTAGGGTTGTTGCAAATGGGAGTGTTGCAAGGTAAAGTTTCTTCGTTGTTGGTCAGTGATGTTTACAGAACAATGAAACTGATCGGTGATTTCATTCATCATACCCGAAGTGAAAGTCTCTACTACAGGGATTACTACAGGTGCCTCTGCCCAACATACGAATCCACAGCCACGGGGTTTCCTGTTACAGCAGTAGAATCGACGACCTGGGTTTCTTGAAGTTGATGATACACGGACTACTGTGGGAGAACCACAATTGCAATAAACCATATTGTGGTTTTGTTCGTTGATACGCACAACTTAGTATGTAATGAGTATTGTTATTTATAGGAAAAATTAATCCGCAATTTGAAGTTGTGGTTTCTTCTAAAGTACTGTTTTCCAAAAGCCGCAACTTGAAGTTGCGGTTTATCGAAAATAGTATTTTATTATTGCACGACCTTTTGTGGTGAATAAAATAATATTTTCGATAAACCGCAACTTCAAGTTGCGGCTTATGGAAAACAGTACTTTAGAAGAAACCGCAACTTGAAGTTGCGGTTTATCGAAAATATTATTTTATTATTGCACGGCCTTTTGTGGTGAAAAAAATAATATTTTCGATAAACCGCAACTTCAAGTTGCGGCTTTTGGAAAACAGTACTTTAGAAGAAACCGCAACTTGAAGTTGCGGTTTATCAAGAATAGTATTTTTTAATTTCACGGCCTTTTGTGGTGGATAAAATAATATTTTCGATAAACCGCAACTTCAAGTTGCGGCTTTTGGATTATATATATGTATGCAATATGAAGTACTCACCATCACCATCTTGTGTTACCAAAAAAAAATCGTGGCAAACTTTCACCCTTTCATTGTAAAACTCTACTGGGGTGGTGACCTTACCTACATAAACGGTAGTGTTACCGCCGACGACAACACCATTTCAACCACTTTTATTATGACCCACAGAATGTCATATACTGAGTTTGTAGACGCAGTTTGTAGTAACGCTCATATTAACAGGGAGTGTTATACTGTGAGTTTAGTATTGTATTACACTTTTCAGGGTTGCTCTGAAGGGGCGTACATCGTCGGGGACGATGGTATGAACACGATGTTCTATCTAGCGGAGCATACACATTGTTACGTCGCAATCGTACATGTGAAGCCCATGCCTATAGTTTCTATTCAGGAAACTAGTGCTATGGGTCTCCTAAGACGCTTTTCCTCGCTGCCTTTAGAAGATGACACTTTGCATACTCCGCCATCTCGGCATATGCAGTCAACCAATCTGCATCTCGGGTCATCGTTCAACAACGCAGGAACCTCATATCAAGGAGGTACTGCTGATTACCATTATAATGATTTTCGCTATAACGAAGAGTATGATGAGTGTGAGGATTATTCAACGGTTCACAAGAAAACATGGAGCTAAATGGTATAACTAAAATTCTACCATACCTTTTAGTGGCTCTCATATTCATATTCATGGTTTTATCAACTTCAGTAACTTGTGATCCACTATCTGAGAGTTTTCTCCAGTGCCTATATCAGGTGTCAAATACCATAAACTCAGATTTTGTGTTCACCCAAAACGACACAGAATACTCATCTCTTCTTCAGTCAACCATCATAAACCTTAGATTTTCCGCATCTGCAACGCCAAAAACCATTAGCTATAATCACTCCCTTAACATATTCCCACGTACAATCCACAATACTTTGTTCCAAACGTTTCAATGTTCAAATCCGTATTCGAAGTGGTGGACATGATTACGCGGGCCTTTCATACACATCATTAGATCAAACATCTTTTGTTGTTCTTGACCTTCAAGAATTGCGTTCAGTAAAAATCGAGTCGGATGAGAACGCTGCGTGGGTCGAAACTGGTGCAACCGTTGGCGAACTTTATTACTGGGTGTCCCAAGCAAGTCCAAATCTTGGATTTCCAGCTGGGGTCTGCACAAGTGTTGGTGTTGGTGGTCAAGTAAGTGGAGGCAGGTTTGGTACCTTGATAAGAAAGTACGGTATAGCGGCTGATAATGTGATCGATGCAAGGATCGTTGATGCTAATGGGAGATTACTGGATAGAGAAACTATGGGTGAAGATTTGTTTTGGGCAATCAGAGGAGGTGGAGGTGGAAGTTTTGGTGTTGTAGTCGCTTGGAAACTGAATCTTGTTTATGTTCCTGATAAAGTTACGGTTTTTAGTGTTTCCAAGAGTTTAGAACAAGGCGGTTCGAGTCTTTTTAACAAGTGGCAGTACATTAGGCACAAACTGAGTGAGGATTTATTCATAAGACTTATAATACTTCCTGGTTTAAATGAGGCAGGAAAAAGAACAATGCAACTAACGTTCAATTCGATGTTTCTTGGAAATGTGGATAAGCTTATTGAAACTGTAACAGATAGCTTCCCTGAGTTGGGTATACAAGAAAGCGACTGCAGTGAAATGACTTGGATAGAATCGATACTCTTTTTTGATGGCTATCCAAAAGGGTCAAGCATTGATGTCCTTATAGATAGGGGACACAAGGCCAAAAGCTACTTTAATGCTAAATCGGACTATGTGCAAGAACCGATACCTGAAGAAAAACTTGAAGACATATGGAAGTGGTGCTTGGAGGGAGACAAGCCGATCCTTATAATGGAACCACATGGTGGGAAGATGGACGAGATTGATGAAACGAGCATTCCTTACCTCATAGAAAAGGGAATTTGTATAGCATACAGTATTTTGAGCAATGGCAAGATGACAGCACTGAATCATCAGAAAAGCGTATAAGTTGGATGAGAAAGATGTATGAAAATATGACACCATATGTGGCAAAGAATCCAAGAGCAGCTTATGTGAACTACAGGGATTTGGATATAGGTCAAAATGATAATGCAAATAACACAAGTTACTTGAATGCCTTGGAGTGGGGAAGCAAGTATTTTGGTGACAATTTTAGGAGGTTGGCTTTGGTGAAAGGTGTTGTTGATCCAGATAATTTCTTCTTTTATGAGCAGAGTATCCCATGTGCTTACGAGTGAAGAGATCAAAACTGCATGTGGCATTGGTTCCTACCAAAGCTTGTGTTTTATGTGCTGCTAGATCATGGGTCTTATAAGTACTGAATCGTACGTTACTTGTGTGCAATGTTTGATTAATATATCAGACATTTATAATATATTTATTTACTAGAAAGCTAGATTGTCTCAAATAAAGTTGTTTCCACTGCTTTGCATAAATAAAGTACTTTACATGAATTATAATTCCTTAGGAGAAACTTTGATGAATGTCAATTGTGTACATTAGTGTTTATCAATTATCTAAAACATCTTCTTTATCCTATTGACCAATGTCAAGCTAGTAACATTTGAGATGTTGTGGGAACATATCCAGCCATCTTAATCGGTTTATTCATTTTGTCAATCTTTGTATAAATCATGAATTCAAGCACCTGCAAAAGGTCATCTTTTTTATTCATTTCAACAAAATATCAAGCTACATTGTATCACCAACAATCAAGCACCCTAAATTAATGCCATATATTTGTATTTATGTATATAATTATTGGTCAATGATTTGCATTTATATATATAATCATTAGTCAATGATTGGTGTAACATAATCACTTGATTCTAGCCATGATGTTAGCTTTTGTATTCTTTAAATACCTTTGTAATATTCTGTTGTAAGTATTCAAGAAATAAACAATCATTTCTTTTACATCATATGGTATCAGAGCATCACAGCTCCTTTGAGCATCGATCCTGCAACATCCCATTTAGTTACAAATACAAAGCCCGTTTAGTTGCCAAATGCTTCCACCAACAATATGGTAAGGACTACTTTGACACATTTAGCCCGGTCACAAAACCGGTTACTATTCGAACGGTCCTATCCATCGCTCTCTCACGTGGTTGGTCATTACGTCAACTCGACGTTAATAACGCTTTCCTTCATGGCACTCTTCATGAAGATGTATATATGATTCAACCACCCGGTTTCACAAACTCGGAGTTCCCCACCCACATTTGCAAACTTAAAAAATCTCTCTACGGGCTCAAACAAGCACCTAGAGCATGGTACAATGAACTCACCTCCTTTCTTCTCCAATTCGGTTTCAAAAAATCCCTATCTGACCCCTCTCTTTTCATCAACAATCATGGAATAACCTCCTACCTCCTTGTCTATGTTGACGACATCGTTCTAACTGGTAGTCATGATCACTTCTTGAATACCTTTGTTCATGCCTTAAGTGATAAATTCTCAATCAAAGATCTTGGTCCTCTTCATCACTTCTTGGGTATCGAGGTCGTCTCGTCTCCCAACATCGTCACATTCAGGACATATTAACTAAGCTCAAAATGGATGGTGCCAAAGAAGTCCTCACCCCACTCGGTGCGTCAGATCCTCTAATCTCCTTAGATACTTCTCCATCCGTTGACTCGACTCCTTATCGCCAACTTGTTGGTACCCTCGAATATCTTGCCTTCATTCGTCCTGATATCTCCTTTGTTGTCAACAAACTTTCCCAATTCATGCACAACCCCAAACAGTCACACTGGCAAGCTCTCAAACGGGTTCTCCGCTATTTGAAAGGAACATTGCACCATGGGTTATTCTTAAATAAACAGTCCTCACTTACTTTACAGGCCTTTTCAGATTCAGATTGGGGAGGAATACACGATGGAGGAAGAACTACTACAGCTTATATACTCTATCTTGGATCCAACATCATTTCTTGGCGCTCCTCAAGACAAAAAACGGTCTCCCGCTCCTCCACTGAAGCGGAATACAAAGCTCTTACAAATGTCGCGGCTGAAATCTCATGGGTTAAAAATCTACTTCAAGAACTTGGCTTCCGCAACATAAGTACCCCAGCCCTTTTTTGTGACAACACCGGAGCCACCTACCTTTGTGCTAATCCAGTCTATCACTCACGCATGAAACATGTTGCTCTCGACTATCATTTTGTTCGCGAACAAGTTAATACTGGTCAATTAAAAGTCTTCCATATTAGCTCTAAGGACCAACTAGCTGATGTCCTCACCAAGCCGCTACCACGATCTCCGTTTATCTCCTTTCGCTCCAAGATTGGCGTATCCAGTGGATCCTCCATCTTGCGGGGGCGTATCACCAAGAATCAAGCACCCTAAATTAATGCCATATATTTGTATTTGTGTATATAATTATTGGTCAATGATTTGCATTTATATATATAATCATTAGTCAATGATTGGTGTAACAATCACTTGATTCTAGCATGATGTTAGCTTTTGTATTCTTTAAATACCTTTGTAATATTCTGTTGTAAGTATTTAAGAAAATAAACAATCATTTCTTTTACATCATACATTGACTAACAACAGAAACCATAAGGTTGGGCACGTTCCTTGAATCCAAGGTTTTGACTATCTTGGACACCAGGTAATTAATACAATTCACCAATGGTTGCACCGGAATTTAATCTGATGACCACCGTCAAGTCATTCAAAAACCCAGTTAACCTAGATAGGTAGGTAAGTAGAGGGTATCATTTCCACGTGGAGCATGTCGATTGATTTACAAAAGGGCTACCGAAGCATCTTTTTCAACGATTTCGAACCAGTTTATGCCTTCGGTCATCTACGGCCCAAACTGTGGGGGCGTGTTAACCAAGAATTATGCTCCCCTAACTTCGACTATGTATTTAGTTGTAATTTGTATTTATTGTTTGATTCCTTGTCTATGGTTTTAGCCTTAGTCTTCTACTTCCTAGTTGTATATGACGTGACCTTTTCTATTGAATAAGATCATCAAGTTCATATGACTTCCACAACCAACCCATATTTCTCTAAATAGCCATATGTATCACACATGTAATTAAGAGACACTATGAACACATTGTTGATGCCGCAACAACATGATCGTGGGACACTCTATGAGAAGTGAGCACTTAGGGTAACAAAGTACAAATAATCGGAGTCACATAATCTAATCTAATAGCCATAGAAACTAAAAACAATATCATATATGTATACCGAAAAATACGATAATGAATACAATATAATCATAATCCTATTGCGTGATATCAAAGTCATATTCAATAATCTTAATTGTAACAACATAATCATAGAACAAGACATAGTGGACAGTCAATCCAAAGGAAAGTTATAGTCAAACGAGGTTTATATTTAATCGAACAAGAAAACAAAAGGAGGGGGTAGGAGTCCTTATACGTTGATCAAAATATAATTTTTTTTATCTTTGGTTCATCGAGTATCATTTTATTCTATATTTTTTGATCATTGGTCTCGTAAATAACTTACACATATTGAAGGATTTATTATAAGTAGGGTGGCAAAATGAGTAGGTTGGGTTGGTTTGGTTGTTGGGTCAGTATGAGTTTGGGTTAGGATGGGTTTGGGTCAAGATGGGTAAATTAAAAAAAAGGGTTAAGATGGGTTGTGTCAGAATAGGTTTGGATTAAGATAGGTTCACATCAAAATATCAAAATAGATTAATTTTTTTTAAATTAAAATAAAAATAAAAAGTTAAAAAGTAAAAAAAAACAAAAATAACTTAAAAATAAATTTTAAGGGATCCGAGATATTTCATTTCGAACCGGCCGGGCCCGGTAGCGACCCGGACTGTTTCGACCTGACCGGACCCGGTAACGACCCAGACCATTTCAACCCAGCCGGGCCCGGTAGCGACTCGGACCGTTTCGACCCGACCAGGCCCAGTAACGACCCAGACCATTTCAACCTGACCCGTCCAGTAGCGACCCGGAGCGTTTCAACCCGACCGGGCCCGGTAACGACCCAGACCATTTCAACCTAACCCGTCCAGTAGCGACTCGGACTGTTTTCACCTAGCCGGGCCCGGAAGCGACCCGGACCTTTTCGACCCGACTGGGCCCGGTAACGACCCAGACCGTTTCAACCTGACCCGTCCCGTAGAGACCCAGACTGTTTCGACCCAGCCGGGCCCGGTAGCGACCTGAACCGTTTAGACATGATCGGGCCCGATAACGACCCAGACGTTTCAACCTGACCCGTCCCGTAGAGACCCGGACTGTTTCGACCCAGCCGGGCCCGGTAGTGACCCGAACCGTTTTGACATGATCGGGCCTGGTAACGACCCAGACCGTTTCAACCTGACCCGTCCTGTAACGACCAGGACTGTTTCGACCCAGCCGGGCCCAGTAGCGACCCAAACTGTTTTGACCCGATCGGGCCCAGTAGCAACCCAGACCGTTTCAACCTGACTGGTCCCGTAGTGACCCGGACTGTTTCGACCCGACCAGGCCTGGTAGCGACCCGAACCGTTTCAACTTGACCCGTCCCGTAGCGACCCGGACTGTTTCGACCCAGCCGGGTGCGGTAGCGACCCGGACCGTTTTGACACGATCGGGCCCGGTAACGACCCAGACCGTTTCAACCTGAGCCGTCCCGTAGTGACCCGGACCGTTTTGACCCGACGGGCCCGGTAGCGACCTAGACCGTTTATACCCGACCAGGCCCGGTAACGACCCAGACCGTTTTAACCTGACCCGTTCCGTAGTGACCCGGACCGTTTTGACCTGACCGAACCCGGGTAACGGCCTTGACTGTTTCAACCTGACCCGTCTCATAGCGACCCGGACTGTTTCGACCTGACGGACCCAGTAACGACCAGGACCGTTTCGGCCTGACTGATCCCGTTAGCAACCTGGACGGTTTCGACCCGACCGGGCCCGTCAACGACCAGACCATTTCGACCCGAACGGGTCGGTCAACAACCCATACCGTTTCGACTAGTTCAAGCCCGCTAACGACTCGAACCGTTTTGATGAGATCGGTCTCGTTAACGACCCGTGTTGTTTCGACCTAGTCGTCCGTTAAAGAACCGAATGGTTTCGAACCGACCGGGATTATCAACAAATGCAAAAGATATAATTTTTTGTTTTTAATGATATTTATTTCTATGAGGCATCAACGCTTTTGGTGTTGTGTGAGTTTTAATTCAGATTTGTATGGTTATCTAAAAATACCCATCCTGACCCATTTCTTTTTTTAGACATACCCATCCTGACCCAGTTATTTATTTCCTACAATTAAAAATTACCCATCCTAACCCCCTTGAAAATTATACTAAACCCATTTCAACCCACAAGGTTAAATTTTAAACCCAAAATAACCTAAACTCAACTATATGGGTTGAAATTGCCAGGTCTAATTATAAGTTTATCACGGCATAATTAATCATTAGGTGCTGTTTGTTTTTGAAGAGGTAAAAGGTCTGCAGTCTGCAGACCACATCTGCAGACATCTGCAGAACAAGAGGTGGACCAAAGGTCTGCAATCTGCAAGAAGATGACTGTTTGTTTGTTAACGTCTGCAGGCTGCTGAAATTATAAAAAAAACTGATTTTTTAAAAGCAAACAATATTTTTTCAACATTGAAATTTAAATAATAGTTATACAACATTGAAATAATATTCATAAAACCGCAAACAACAATGTTTGAACTAATTTATTCCACATTTTGCATTAACTGCTCGGCAATTTCATCTCGTAACTGAGTCATGTAATCCTGATCCGATGCAGTACCATGTGCTTCAACCTCGTCTTCAGCAGCATCAACGTGCACATGACTATTTCCTAACGACACATTGGGTTGATCGTATTCAGTAAAGAACTCATCGTTCAAGCCTTCCTTCCTTATAAAATTATGTAGCGCGAAACATGCAATGGTAATGTTCCTTTGTGTAACCAACGGGAATGGTGCCATCCTCTTCAATATAGGGAATCAGGCTTTCAACACACCAAAAGCACGCTCAATGACATTTCGAAGTTTTGCATGTGCATGGTTAAATTTCTCTTTATTGGTCAATGCACGTCTACGATGAAAATCTCCAAGCCAGTACCTCACATTACGATACGGAGCCATAAATCCTCGTATATGTGCATAGGCGGCATCACAGATAATATTTATCTGCAAACAAATACAATTAATTAGGGTATGAAAATAATATAGAAATATTTAACAAACCATAAACGTACCTGGTGGTGGAAACGGGAACGGTGCATGTGGATCTGATAATGCTTCTGACAATATTCTAGCATCATGTGCTACCCCTTCCCAACCGGCCACAATGAACGTAAAAATCATGTTGAAGTCACAGATTCCTTAAGCGTTTTTCCTAACTTATTCCAAGACTCCTTATGCAAACTCAAGCCTTTTCTACCAATTGTGCGTACTTCTTCAATGCAAGTCTCTAACAAACATTTTAGTTGCTCATTTGACCATTGTTGTTTTTCTCCCATTTCTATTAACATAAAAAGCATCAAGTATCAACAACTAATATAGGATAACAAGTATACATACCAACAACTAATATCAACAATAATACCTATGATTCAAGTATACATTCAACAACAAATATAGGATAACAAATATACATATCAACGACTAAGATCAACAATAATACCCATCATCCAACTATATATGTCAACAAGTAAAAAAAATACATCATCCAACTATACATATCAAAAACTAATATCAACAATAATATCCATCATCCAACTATACATAAACCTTTTTTTTGTGCTTTTTGATAGAATTATTTATCTTTTCTTGCATCTAAGTTTCTTCATACAACTGTGAAAACAAAATCAAGTAATTTGACTATGAAACTCAAACCTGTGTTTGGTAAATTTACATTTTTTATAAATACTTTCACAGTTTTAAAAGTTTTTTTTCAATAAATGAAACCTTTTTGTGCCCTTTTTTAATAGTAATTATTGGTTTTACTTGCATTCAAACATCTTCACAATTATAAAAATGAAATTAAGTACTTTGACCATGAAAGTCAAACCTGTGTTTGGCACATTTACGTTTTCTTCTATGTAAACCATTTTTTATGCCTTTTCTTGATAGAGTTCTTAATCTAGGTTTTTAATATATACAACTTAAAAATACAATATATCATAGCCAACAGATCTGTAAAAAAAAATGCTAACATACATATCAAAAAAGAAAAAAAAATATTAAAACAAAAAAAAACGGACCTAACAAAAAAAAAAAAAACAATACCTAAACAGAAATGCAACATTCATAACAGAAATTAAAAAAAAAAAAACGTACCTCAGCAGATCTGACGAGGGTCTGGAAGAGAGAGGCGGAGGAGGGAAGATGCTTTTCGTGGAGGATGGAGGAGGAGGGGAGGAGGTCGCGTGGGGAGGACTGAGCCGGGTGGAGGGGTGGAGGAGGAAGAGGGAGGAGGGTGGAGGAGGAAGAGGGAGGAGGCGGAGGAGGAAGGCAGCTTCAGGTGAAGGTGGCCATTGGAGAAGACGAGGGTTTGTGAGGATGAGGGTTTGGTTGGATGAGGGTAGAGGTTTGAAGTGTTTTGAATATGTCTTCTCCTAGAAGAGGAAGGGAAAAGGTTTGAAGAGGAAACATCTTCCAAAAAACAAACACTCTTTTGCACCATAATGTTTGCCCGCGTCTGCGCGGAGCAGACATAAGAGGCCAGAAAGAGCTTTTGTACAAAAACAAACACAACCTAAATGAAGTACCAAGTCTAAATGATTTAATAATTTGGTCGTTTTATTAATAAGTTGGTTTCATTAGTCTTTATAAAGAGATAAATAAGTAGCTATCATTCTAAATGAGGTTCCAGTCAGGAACCAACGACCATCTAGCGACAGGCAAGTGATTAGAAGGTTCAGAACTTAATCAGAGGCATGATCACTAAAATAAGGGATATGGTCGACACTAAAATAAACGCATCTCTTCTTTGCGTAAAGTAATCATATTTGATTTGTTGATTCCCTATGTGTTGGCGCGGCCTAAGCAAAATAATAGTTCCACAGATGACCGTCTGCTTCTTCACGATTCATATTTATTACTTTACGCTTTATTGAAGGTAAAGAATGTGAACCTTTTTGGCTTTGATGTTGTTAAGTGCCATATACATGTCCTCAAAATGAAATTTATATCCGAATAACTAGGAGGCATAAACAGAACCGTTGCAGGTGTTACTTCACCACTATAACTCATTTGTGAATATTGTGAAATGGTTTAGAGATCGGTTGGAGAATATTGTTAGATGCGACGTAAAGCAATAAACAGGAACTATGAAATGTTTGCAAATATTTCCTGTTTTGTGGTTGCTGTTTGTTTGACAAGAAAATGTCACCATACACGTACATATTATCAATTTCAAGGAATCTCCAAATAGGATGTCTCTAATGTTTCTTTCGTCATCGACACCCACATTAGAAGGTTGTGAAGTTGGGCCAGCTTATGTTTCCTTCCATCCAGTTTGATTGACCCAATACGATGAAACCTTCAAAAGGTGTGGTGCAGTTGTAAGTGCTGGAGTCCCTCTTGAAAGCCACATGCGCAGCGAAAGCTGCATATTATCGATATAATGCAAAACCATTTTCAACCATTGTGACTAGAGAGTCAATTAAATGCTGCTCCTTACCAAATTCCTTTTTGTGGTTTTTATTTTTTTTTTGGAGAGTAGTGTTTCAGCGGTAAATCCCGTGTTGCAAAGCGACCACTGCCCAGGATCGAATCCCATAGGAACCACACGGGTTTCTCCTTTCAAACCCAACGGTTATTTTTTCGGTGGAACGTGGGAAACTGGGAATCGAACCTGATACCAAACCCGGGCAGGAACCCTCCAAGGAGGTAAACCTTCCCACCTCAAACCAGCTGGGCTGGAGATCATTGGCATTGATATTATTTACACTTTTCATTTATCTTTATATATGGGAACCATACAAATTCGCTACTAGAAAACAGACAAGATCCAACTGTGGTATTATGTGATTAATCGCACTTGTGTTGGGCACGTTAAAAGCAAGATTCTAACTACATACATTTGATAGAAAGATTTCAAGTGCTTACCATTGTACCGCCTCTTAATCACCAAAAAATCCTCAACATGACGGAAAAAGAAAGGAAAGTTTGTACGTTTCCATTGGTAATGGAGTTAAGCATTGCTCCTAATTTAAAAAAAAAAGAAAAAAGAAAAAAAGAAACCATTTTGATCGGCTTGAAATTATAAGAATTGGTATTCATTCCTTGAATTACAATGATAAATTACAGGATAATATATAGCCTATAGACTAGAACAAGATGGATACCAATTACAATTAATCTATAATCATTTACATAATTACATATACTCTATTACACCCCCGCAGTCGAAGCGAAGGGTGGACGAATGCTGAGACTGGTCCGAAAGTCATCAAAGAAGACACGTGGAAGACCCTTGGTGAAGATATCAGCAATCTGGTGACGAGACGGGACATGAAGCACTCGAACGTTACCCTTCTGAACCTGTTCGCGAACGAAATGGATGTCGAGCTCGATATGCTTGGTGCGCTGATGCTGCACTGGGTTGCCAGAGAGATAAATGGCACTGATGTTATCACAGTAAACTATCGAAGCCCATGTGATCGGATGCTGTAGTTCCAGAAGAAGATTGCGAAGCCAGCATAGTTCAGCAACAACATTAGCCACGCCACGATATTCAGCTTCAGCACTGGACCTGGAAATGGTTGATTGACGCTTCGAAGACCACGAGATTAAATTATCCCCAAGATAGACACAGTAAACCTGATGTATATCGTCGAGTGTCCGGACATCCTGCCCAATCCGCATCAGTGTATGCAACAAGGGAGAAGGACTGACCAGGGGTGAGGTGAAGACCATAGTCAGCTGTGCCCTGAATATAGCGAATAATGCGTTTGAGCGCATTCCAGTGTGAGACTCGTGGCGCATGCATGTACATGCATATCTGCTGAACAGCATAAGAGATGTCCGGTCTGGTAAAGGTCAAGTACTGAAGAGCACATGCCAGACTGCGATAAGATGAAGGGTCATCATATAAGGGACCTGAATCTGCCGAGAGCTTGGATTGAGTATCCACAAGGGTGGCCGCAGGCTTGCATGCATCCATTGCAGTCCTATGAATTATGTCACGTGCATAAGACTGCTGTGACAAGAACATCGTGTCACCTGAGCGAGTAACCTGTATCCCCAAGAAGTAAGAAAGAGGACCTAGATCCTTCATGGCGAATTCACCTGCAAGAGTATTAAGAAGATTCTGACGAAGACTATCATTAGATGTGGTGAGAATGATGTCGTCAACATAAATAAGAAGATAGACAATGTCACTGCCATGTTTGTAGACAAACAGAGAGTTGTCTGACTTGCTTTGACGAAAGCCCTAAGAAGTAACAAAGTCCGTAAACCGCTGGTACCAGGCCCGAGGTGCCTGTTTGAGACCATAAAGAGACTTTTTAAGAAGACACACATGATCTGGAAAGTCCCGATGACGAAAACCAACAGGTTGATGCATATACACGGTTTCTGCTAAGTTACCATGCAGAAAAGCGTTGGTGACATCAAGCTGGTGAATGCTCCACGATTTTGCCAAAGCCAAAGAAAGAACAGTGCGAATAGTAGCCGGTTTTACAACCGGGCTAAAAGTTTCTCCACAATCTATACCCTGTTCCTGTTTACACCCATCACACACCAAACGAGCCTTGTAACGCTCGAGACTGCCATCCGACCTATACTTATGTTTAAATAGCCACATGCAACGAATAATGTTCATATCAGGGGTGCGAGGTACAAGTTCCCAGGTCTTATTTTTAATAAGGGCACTAAATTCGTTAGACATGGCATTGTACCACTCTGGAGTGGCTAAGGCAACTGAGGGTTCTTGGGAATGGGTGCAATGGTGGTGGCATGTAGGTTGAAGAGTTGTTTTGGTTTGGTGATTCCGCTCATAGAGCGAGTGTGTATGGTGCGCATAGGTGGGGGAGGTGGTGGAAGGGGTGGGGGTGTTGAGCCTGTGGCAGGAGTCGGTGGAGAGGTGGTCTGGTCATGGGGAACGGCCGAAGTAGATGGGCCTGGGGTGTGTTGTGAATTAACGGGTATTGGGCCGGTGAAAGGAGGATGGGGATAAGAGGTGGAGGTGTGTGGCCCGTTAGTGAGAGGTGAAGGTGGGCTGGGAGTCGTAGTGTTAGACGGCCCAACAGGAGGTGGGAGTGGGGCCGAAGGGGGAGACGGCCCAGTAGGTGATGGTGTGATTGGGGCCGAAGTGGGAGATGGCCAACAGGAGGATTAGGTGCTGGTGGATTTTGTGTAAGGTGGTCCCAAACGAGTGGGTTGATGGTGGGGTTAAGGAACTCGTAGGATGGAGGAGTGGTGGGTGATTGGATGGCATATGGGAAAACGGTTTCCTCAAAGTGAACATGACGAGAGATTATCATTTGATGTGTGGTGAGGTCAAGACATTTGTATCCTCGATGGTTAGAAGGGTAACCAAGGAAGACACAAGGATGGGAGCGGTAGTTGAGTTTGTGTATGGTGGTTGATGGGGTTAGTGGGTAACAGAGACATCCAAATACGCGAAGGTGATCGTATTCGGGAGTAACTCGGTATAAGTGAGAGGTGGGGGGACGGAATTGGCGTGTTTTGCTGGGAAGAATATTGAGTAGGTAAGTGGCGGTTTCAAGGGCATGGTGCCAGAACGCGGGTGGTAGGGCGGCTTGGGTAAGAAGGGTGCGGATCATGTTGTTTATAGTGCGGATTTTGCGTTCGGCTTTTCCGTTTTGTGAGGACGTGTATGGACACGAAAACGGAATTGCATACCATTTTGATGACAAAACGTGTAAAAGTTATTATTTGCATATTCTTTTCCATTGTCACATTGTAGTTGTTTAATGGTACGCTCAAATTGTGTGCGCACAAGGTGATGGAGTTGGGTGAAGGTGGAGAAAGCTTGGGATTTATTTGCAAGTGGGAAGGTCCAAAGAAAATTGGTGAAGTCGTCTAGAAATAAAATGTAATATTTGTGACCACCTGTGCTAAGAATAGGTGAGGTCCAAAGATCACTATGTATTATATCAAACGGCAATTGAGTAAAATTAACAGAATCATTAAAAGGTAAGCGAATGCTTTTCCCAAAAACACAAGATTGACATAAAGTGTTATTAGTACGTTTGCTATAATCAATAAAAGACGACAACTTTAAAGACTGTAACAAATTATTGCCAGGGTGACCAAGCCTTTGATGCCAGCGATCTTGAGAGATGGTGCTGAGGGCCGTAGGTTGGTTGGATTGAAGCGGAAATGGTTGCGTGAGTGGGTAGAGATCGCCTGTGCTATTGCATCGTAGGATAGGAGCCCGAGTTTTGAGATCTTTCACAAGAAAACCAAAAGGGTCAAACTCAATAGAAACCAGATTATCAGTTGTAAGGTGACGAACTGAAATTAGGTTTTTAATAATATTAGGGGCAAAAAGGACGTTGTTTAGTTTTAAAGGTGGGAAAGGAGGGGGTAGGGTCTGATTGCCTATAGCCAAAACAGGGATTGACATGCCATTACCAACTATTATATTTTTATTAGTGCACGAATTAAACTTAGACGGGGAATATATACCTTGCTGATTTGCCGAGTGAGATGAGGCTCCCGAATCCATGACCCCGTGATCCGGCGGATTCAATGACATGGTGTATAGTGCCTGCTCAATGTCTGTTGGGGAATAACCTGTAACATGGGCCTGGTCGGGTCTGGAGCCCAATATTCCTGCACTATTATTAGTGGGCCGAGAGGGGTAGGGGCATGGGGGTTGGGCCTGTTGTGACTTCCATTGCTGGTTTGGGCCTTGAAGCATTCCAGCCCATTGTGAGGCTGTCCAATTAGCAGGAAACACTATGTAGGGATGTGTAGGCTGAGAAGAAGAAAAGGAAGTACCTCTATTCTAACCACCGGAGCTCCGGCGACGCCCCTAACCCCGGCGCCCGTGACCACGAGAACGAACAGAAGCAAAAGCCGACGGAGCCTGAGAACCCTGGTTATTATTTTTATCGGCAACAGTAGCAGCAAGGGCGGTTGACGCCGACTGAGAACTCCGAGCAAGTTGGGACTTTTTGGTTGTCTCCTCCATGGTTAAGCGGGAACGGACCTCGCTGAAAGGTGGGAGTGGATCCTTGTTCCGGAGCACAGTGGAGATACCATCGTATTGCTCGGTTAAACCTGTTAAGACTTTAATGACAGGGATGTGGTATTCGACAGGTGCGTCAACGCTGGCTAACTGGTCAGCGATGTGTTTGGCATGTTGGCAGTAGTCTGACATGTTCTGAAAATTGGCCAGATTGAGGTTGGCGAATTGTTGTCCAAGAAAAAATTGCACGAGTCGTCTTGTTGTCGTTGAACTCGTTTTGCAGAAGGGTCCAGGCTTCATAGGCAGACTGACCTGGAACAAGGATGATGTGGAGAAGCGGCTGAGAGATGGTGGCGTATATCCACTGAAGAACAATAGCGTCGAGACGCGACCACAAGAACCTTGGACCCGACCCACGAGAACCTTAGACCCGAACCTTTTTAAATATATGGGTCGGTTTCCGGTTCTAGATTTATATGAATTATCGGTTCCGGGTCGGGTCGGTTCCAAACCCATGGTTCTAATATAAGAACCACAAGAACCATTTGTATTTATATTAAAAATAAAAAAATAATTTTTTTAGTTTTTTCTATTCGTTTTTACGTGTTATTGTAATCGATTTCATGTAATGTTAATACAATATTAAAAATATTATTTATAAGAATAACAATGTATTTTTTTGAAATATTTTTCGGCTTGACATATATACATAGATGTGATATATTATATAATATATATATTATATCCAAATATGATGTAAATATTTATGTATGTCGCTATAATGTGTGTGTGTGTGTATTTATGATGTATACATAATAGATTCAGATAATGCTTCGAGTGATGAGAATGACAAAACTGTTACGAAAACATATGTCGATAAACGAAAAGTGATTTAAAGGTTCTAGTGGGTCAGACCCTTTACCCGACCCATCAGAACCTTTAGGACCCGGAACCACATAGCCTTTTAAGGTTCGGTTCGTGGTTCCTAATTTCCACAATAAAAGGCATGTGGTTCTGGTGGGTCCGGGTCGGGTCGGGTCGGTTCCGGACCCTTTGCACAGCCCATATGCTGCATATAGACTAGAACAAGATCTCCACTATTTTTGGGAGGATACCAATTAGAATTAATCTATAATCATTTACATAATTACATATACTCTATTAGAAATCAAACCACTATCTTTTACATGAGACTCAATTTGTGTAATTAGGAATAGCATGTTGAATACTCGAAAACAATATCTAATCCTCATATAATAATTTCTAGCAGTTCTGTGTTTGTACACTTAAACAAAACCTTACATAAACAAATTATTCAAGTAGTCAACGAAATATTAAATTATAAAAAAAAACTGATAGCTTAAAGAACATTCGGATACCCAATTTATTTACCTAAATTAAAAGTATAAAAGAAAATCAGCTACCAAATAGTGAAACACTCCTAAACAAAAATCAGTTTACCAACCCGACTTGTCTTGTCCCTCTATAACAATGCATTGCTTTCAACGTAACACTTGATTTGATCGAACTTCACATTTTTTTAGCACAAAAATCGATGACCAGAAGTAAGCTGTAAAGATTTCAAACATCTACTCCTCTTGTTATAGATAGTCACACTTATCACATTCCTAGACTCCTTGCCAATTCGATCCAAGAAAGGGGGAAAAGAAAGTTTCATCCTATTTTTAGGACAAAAGATAATCTCGTCCATGTTAACGGTATCTAATGGGAAAGGAAACGCGCTAGCGCCATCTAATTCTATCCATGACTGGAGGAATGTAACGACTTCTCTTGTCCAAACATGATTTTCAGTCTTGTAATATCCAAATATGCATTTCGTTGCTTTCCCCTACATAATCGTGACAAACAACTCCTATGCAGCCACTGATTTTTATGATGTGGGGCCGGTTACCTTTGACCAAGCTACCATTGCATTGTAGGTGAGAGACAACACCTTCAGGAGTCGTAATTATTGAAAACTTCTCTGTTCTCAAGTTAAATGCCAAAATATCAAATGATTTTCGAAGTAGTAGATATACTACACTATTGACGCAGACACTACCGTGTCATAGCTCAAACTATCCCAAGTATAGCCAATAGGTGGATCCACATTGATCTTTCTCCATGAATAATTTGACATACAGTAAATCACTATCTCGAATACAGTATCTGAAGTAAAAAAGTTCCTAACCATCAAAACCTTATGTTGCTTTCTGGTCTCATCAAACCCAAATGAGTAACGAACATACACATGTCTGTCCGTGCATATCAAAGAACGATCAGGATGAGGGAGTTTAAAAATATTATGCGTGCTAGGGTTAAGAACGAAAGCAGACTTAGTGCGACTGTAATCCGAACTCCGTCTCATGCAAGTGAAAAATACTAACGTGTTTAAATGTTCGGCTTGTGTGGTAACAATGGAACTAGCGTCGTCGAGTGTCATGGATGAGTGATGGGTCCACCGTCATGGGCTGTGGAGTGAAGGTATCGTTTGAGAATGAAATAATCGAAAGTGATGCTGGCAATGGGTAACCTGTATAAGACACGATAAGACCTGTTAACTGAAAAGTAAACTATGTGATTTTTTACTTTTTTTAAAATTAGAATTAAGAGACAAAAATCCTTCATTTCTCTTTTTTGGTACATAAAACATAAAACTGTGTTATAAAAATGAGATATAAAGTAGCTAAACAACTCGTATTCATGTTAAGAACTTGATTTGTTCGCATCGTCAGAGACCTGTTAAACCTGTTAAGACATGATTTGCCAGCTCTAATCGAAAGCGGAAATAAATAAGGAGGTGCAGTGGGAAGTGGTGGCTCAAGTGAAGTGGAGTTTGGTGAATGATGGATCGGATATGCGCGAGAGCCATGGTTTAGAAACGGATCTGAATCAGAGTATGGATTTCACGGGGAGTCTGGAGAAAACCTCTTCCAATATTTCACTTGGGAATAAAACATGTGCCTTCATTTCCGATCGATCAACCGTGGCCTTTTATCCTTTTTCTAGTAATAGAAGAAGCGTTATGGGAAAAGAGGGTGTAGTGGGAAGAGGCGTTATGGGGCTTTATAAATGACTTGGTAATCATTGTTTTTTATTGTTTTTATTCGTATTATGATAATTATATTATTATTTTATTATTACATATAATAGAACCCTTCCCCCACCTACCCCTTCTTCCCCTTCCCCTTTCTTCATCCCCAACAACAACCATTCCTCGACCTGTCAGTCTTCACGCCCGCCACCTCCATGACCCTGCAAGCCATAACGCCCCCATAGCGCTTGGGGGGCGGTGTTCCCCGGCGCTATGGCGGCCAAAACGCACTGATAGCGCTTCCACTACACATACTCTAATAAAGTTTCTTTTTAAATAATTACGATTCTAGGGTTCCACTACAACAGTCTGGGGTTTTAGGGGCGACGCCTGTCACCCCTAATAATAGACCTTTAGGGGCGACAGGACCTTTAGGGACGACAGTCGTCCCTAAAGGTCCTGTCAAATTAGCTTGGTGCCTAAAACCCTCTGTGGCCCTTAAAGGTGTCGCCCCTAATGCCTTTTTTCCACATGGCATTTCTTTTTCCATTTTTTTGCACATGTCATGCCACATGTGGCAAAATTCTATGCAATCTGTGCAGGACCTTTAGGGGCGTCGCCCCTAAAGGTCTTTTTTTTCGCTTTGTCCCCACACGCACAATCAAACGCAATAATAACAAAACTCATTAACCAAACATACCAACATTTACATATATATAAAACATACCAACATTACATATATATAAACATACCAACATTCGTCTAAACATACCAACATTCGTCTAAACATACCAACATTCGTCTAA
The DNA here is from genome assembly GCA_030844895.1 of Ambrosia x helenae. Classification (NCBI taxonomy): domain Eukaryota; kingdom Viridiplantae; phylum Streptophyta; class Magnoliopsida; order Asterales; family Asteraceae; genus Ambrosia; species Ambrosia x helenae. Next base: position 13,281 of record JAUTDX010001301.1, on the reverse strand, counting down.
ACATACCAACAAAGCTAAACAAACATACCAAAAACGCCTAAAAGTCTTCGTCGTCATCATCATCGTGATCGCCACAATTGTCGTTTCCGCCTTGATTTCCAAAGTTTTGAGATTGTAATTGAGATTGGTAAAATTGATTACACATTTGGAGCATTTGTGCCTGGAATTCAGGATTCGTCATTATGGTATTAAATTGCTTCTACAAATATATTTATACCAAATGGGTCAAATATCCTATTTTCTAAAGATATTTATACCAAATGGGTCAACTATCAACAAATAACTACAAATATATGCCAAATGGGTTAAATATCCTATTTACTAAACATATTTATACCAAACGGGTCAAATAATAACATTTAGCAAACATACATACACCAAATGGGTCAAATATCCTATTTACTAAACATATTTATACCAAATGGGTCAACTATCAACAAATGAACTACAAATATAAACCAAATGGGTCAAGTATCCTATTTACTAAACATATTTATACCAAATGGGTCAACTATCAACAAATGAACTACAAATATATACCAAATGGGTCAAATATCCTATTTACTAAACATATTTTTATCAAATGGGTCAAATATCCTATTTACTAAGCATATTTATACCAAATGGGTCAAATATCCTATTTACTAAACATATTTATACCAAATGGGTCAACTATCAACAAATGAACTACAAATATATATCAAATGGGTCGAATATCCTATTTACTAAACATATTTATACCAAATGGGTCAACTACCAACAAATGAACTACAAATATATACCAAAAGGGTGAAATATCCTATTTACTTAACATTTAAACTACAAAGACATACCGGTGTAAACTGCGGTTGCGTTGGCGTAAGATGCGAAAGGCTTTCTCTCGAATAGGGTATAGTCCCAATCCCGCGAACATGTCCGCGACGTCTGCCCAACACTTCTTCAAATATACCAACCTTCAAACACCCCAAATAATATTAGTTTTAACCTACCTTAAACCCAACAAACAATCGCAAAAACATGAAAACTAAACACGCACATACACAAATATATACCAATCTCATCCAACCGTTTGGTGCTGCTTCCTCTTCCTTCTCCTTCTTCCTCGGCGACCCGTTGACGTTCAGACTCAAAACATGATCTTAACCTGTGCTGTATTTCACAAAGTGATTTAATATAATTATAGGCTAAGTATCCTTTGAAAACCCTCTTGAGTTGTGCAAACCCGTGAAAACCCTATGTAACAACATTGTTTTTTTCTATTTTTTTAGAGTAGCTTGTATACTTAATTTTATGACTTTCGGCTCAAAAAAATCAAAAAAAGCGCCGAATAGATTTTTTTAAAAAAATTACGTGACACAGATGTTACATATGTAACAATGCTGACGTATGATAAAATGGAGTTCTGTGTAACAGGGTGTAACAAAATAATCTAGTCGGCGCTTTTTTGATTTTTTTTTTGCCAAAACTAATAAAATTGAATATAAAACCTATTCTGAAAAAAATCAGGAAAAAAAAAAGAATTTTTACATAGGGTTTTCAGGGTTTGCACAACTCAAGAGGGTTTTTATTTTAGCCAAACCCTAGAATTATATATATATATATGTATATATATATGGTTAGACAATTCTCTTCATTCCGAGGGGTATCAAACGTCCCCTGCCTTCCTGTATGTCCAATACGGTATGCTTCATACCGTTCCATGTTCTGTTTAACATTAAAAGTTAAATTATAAGTTAAGTAAACATTATAGTCTATGTATATGTGTGTGTATATACCTTTTTGTGACAGTGACGGGCAAAAGAGTTCGTTCCACCTCGGTATGTGCTCGCTTGTTTTTGGCGGGCGCCTTTATTAATTTCAGACTTCCTCTTATGTTCTGGACTGCAGAAATGATCAACAGCTCGAAGCCAGTTTTCCGATTTCATACCCACCGGGGACGTTGCCTTGCTATCTCCACATCATCACCATTGCTCGACAGATTATTAAAATGTTTCTTTGCTTTGTGTTTGCGGTTGTTGTACCGCTTTCTGACAACCGCCATAATGCCTCCTTGTTTTTTGGCAATGAGCTCATCATTAAAAGTATCGAAATCCATCTTGAACTTGCTCTAATAATTAAATAAAACAAACTAGTCAGATAGAAAAAAAAATCAACAAATAAAATATAGAATATAAATTTACAAATCACTGACCCGCAAAACCTCAAATAACTTGTTTCTATCAACCTCAGAAACATTATCCTAACCTCCAATGGGATCTCACGCCATATATACATAGACGCTTCCCGGGGTGAACAAGCTACCAAGCAGGCCTACAGGCATGCAGGTAGCGGCCTCATCAAATGTAATGTCTGTCTGGCCTTTGTTATCATTTAGTTTTCTCAAGGCAAGGTTTGGGCACGGTGGTGGGGGGGGGGGGTTGGTGTTTAATTAGAGTTAAAAATAATTAGTCACATTATTATATTTGAAAATGAAGTAAAAATAGTAAACAGTAAAGAACTGTAAGACTTACCATCGTCTGCCTGGTGTTTGTGCCACCAATCATCTCCACCTGGGGGCGGGGGCGTTTTGCATCACTTGAAGGTACCATAAACCTAACACCATTGACTATGTAACCGTGTAAGTCTTGGCCATTAATTGTGCACCTAATGAAAGAGCATATAACTCTGGGTGGAATTCTGAAGAATTTTCTTTCTTCATATTATAGACCTAACAAATTTAAAATAATACTGTTTGTTATATAAGAATTACCTAATAAATATATAGTAACGAGTATTATATATGTATTACCTTGTGTTGAAACGTATTCGGAAATTTAGTTTTAATATCATCTTGGGGATGTGTAGATTTGAATTCAATACATTGAAGAAAAAAATATATAAAAGCAAGAAAAAATAGTCTTAGTTATATCTTTGGGATGTCCGGTAAATATTTAAAGGATAGGAGCACAAACCATTCTATCTTGAGTTTGTCGTTAACCGAAAGTAGCTTGTCATTCATTGCACTGGTCGGGTTGCATTGGGATTGAAACACCCAAAACTTTCTTTTTTCTACAATGGCGTCCTCATTCTCTCAGGCTGATTGAACTTAGTATTAACATTTTGCAGGTACATTGAGTAGAATGTTAGAGCTTCTTCAGCTACGTAACCTTCAGCTATACAACCTTCTGGCCTTGACGGGTTTTAACATAGTTTTTTAGTTTTTTCATATACCGTTCAAAGGGATACATCAATCTCATATAGACTGGACCAATGTTTTAAAAACCAGTTTATTAATTATACCAGATTTATCTAAAAACTGGTAAAACCGGTTGGACCGCGTTGTATCGGGCGGTTCAACCGGGTTGATTAGTTAGCTACATAATTTCATAAATTACAACATTAACACAAAAAATAATCTAAAAGTACATAACTACATAAAAAAATACTATCAAAAAGTTAATCAATAATTAAAAAATAATCCAAAAGATAATCTAAAGTTTTTAATTTTTTAAAAGTTATTCCTTAATAAAAAAATAATTTAAAAATAACCCAAAAACTAACTTATGCTGGTACCGGTATAGCGGTTCAAACCGGTATACCAGATTTTACCGGCGGTATAAAATCGATACCGTTTCCCATATTTACCGGAGTGTTTCGTACCGGATTTCCATCCGAAAACGGTAATACCGGTATAATCGGCCGGTATTTACCGGTTTTTAAAACATTGGACTGGACCACCAAGAATCGCTTCATCAGATAAATCCATAACTAAATGATCCATTATGTCAAAAAAGTCTGGAGGATAGATCAACTCTAACTTGCACAATGTAATACCCCGAACCTTAATGTAATAGTTGTAAATGTGTGAAATATAAAGTTTATCTTTCATATATAGTTTAACGAGTAGATAATGAGTAAGATGGTTATTTGAAATATGAGATCGTTTAGTAATAATAATAACGCATATTATATTTGAACCCTATTCCGTTTTTAATGAAACTTAGGTTGACACGTAGATAAAATTTAGCTCGTCTTAACAGTATATTTGGAATTTAGTAAAATGTTATAGTTTAAAAGATATAAGCAGCTGAATTAATTATAATGATATATTAAAAATTAATAATATTAATTACTACATAAGAAACTTACGTGTATTTAGAATACACATGAATTCAAAAATGCTTTAAGGTGTAGATGTGTAGATGTGTGTATTTCTTGAAGCAGAGCATGTAAGCTAGCATGACAACTAGTCCCACATCGACTTTCTAAGAATTTCCACCGTCCATTTAACTCTATAAATAGAAGTGCCAGTGAAGAAATTTAGAGTATAATTTTATTTGGGAACACTCTAGTATAAGAGGATCCCGAGCCTACAATACCCCATTGGGTGTTGTTAATAGTCAATTTTAGAGCACGAGTAGGAGCACGAGTGGGGAGACTCTACATCAACGTGCCGTAGTTTAAGTTATATTAGTTATTTTTATTAGTATTATTAGTGGTAGTTTAGTATTATCATTTTTAGTTATTAGGATTATTATTAGGGGTGGGTATTGGGTAGCCTAGCCTTAGTTAGGCATGAATTGATCAACCATGCTTAAACAAGGTAGTGTTAACCAATATCCAACCGTAATAATAACTAGTTAGGTGTACCGTTACTTAACTTAGGATTGTTAATTGTATCAGGACCCTGAAATATTACTTGGTTATACTAGCAACGATTATCAACTGTTTAAAGCAACGGTTTAAACAGGTGAGTCATCATACTTGTCTTTTAAACTGTGATAGTATACTCGTCCAAACTGGTAATAAATTAGATTGCTTGCAATATGCATATGTTAGTAGGGGTATATAGGATCCCAGTATGCTTAATGGGGTGTGTCACTCTGGGAAGGGTAATAAGGTTTTGTACCCACAGGCACTTCGTGCTTATAAGGTCCAGCGACACACACCCATACCTATGTGACGGCCGTAGGGGGCACAGCCGGAGGACCGGTATGTCCATTGTACGGTGGTTTGTGACAAGTCAAACGTGGCCTATAAGGTTCAGTGAGGCCCAACCTGACTATAAGGGGTCATAAGCCCATATTGTGTGTGCATATAATGTAAATTGTGGTCTGTCTTTACAAAATTATATAGTATGAGCTCACCAGCATAGCTGACGTCATTTTGAGTATACTTATCTCAGGTGCACCGTGATGACAACTGTAGGACTCACTTGCCAGTAGTGGAACTGAGAACAGAAGAAGCTTTTAGTTGTTAAGAGTTTGTAAATAAATAATGGTTGTAACCAGATGCTATAAGTTTTAATGAAAGTTTAGTTTGCTTCTGCTGTAAGTTGTATCAATTGTGCATGATCCCCCGGGTTACGGGTGGGGTGTTACACACAAGATCATAAGAATGGCATCCCTCGCTTTCCTCATATCTTCCACTACCAGTGTTCTCGAGCAGAGCTGTTTAAAAAACACACAAAAGCATTGGTGTATAAATATCTTTGCCCAAACATGCTCTAACCCCAATTGGTATCAATTTTTGCATGAGAATATGACAATAATGTGATTTCAAACCAGTAATGTTAGTATTGTTATCTGTCACCCTCGTACTAATATTATATCCGAACCCATATGGTAGTTTAACATTTTTTATAAACTGACAGAAACTCTTTCGGTCACGCCAGGTGAATGAGTATTTTGGGTGTTGGCAGGTCCACTTGGTTCCCTTTTTTTTTCAACTTCTCTAAGTCTTTTAGTGCATTTGAGTTGCCTTTCTTCTTTTCATTCATCAAAAGAGTACCAAGCAAGCTGTCGCACACATTTTTCTCGATATGCATAACATCTAAATTGTGCTTCAACTTCAGAGAAGACCAATACTCTAATTAAAAAAATATGCTTCTTTTGGACCAATTCAACTCGAAGTCTTCCCGATTAGGGTTAGCACCTCCAAATTGTGGATGCTTGCCTAGTAGACGATTGAGTAGAAGAGCATGTAGAGCATGTATGTCAGCGGGACTAAACTGTCTCGAGGGCTCTTGTCTCGTGATAGACAATATAATTAGTTATTTACCATATCTTTATATTAGTCTTTCTTGTGGTACTTAAGTGTAATATCTTGTTCTATATATAGGACCCCTATGTAATCTCTTATCAATAAATCAATAATACAATAATCATTGAGAGTTAATATGGTATCAGAGCCATCTCTCTAATCCCTCAACCTCTGTCTCTGCCGGCCCTAACCCTACAGCCATAACAGTGCTGTCACCAACCCTATTTTCTTCTTCTCCCTTTTCTGATAATTCCCCTTCAGCATATCTTGCCCTGCTTTCTCTTTTTTTTTTTAAATGGCAATGATTTCTGTATTTACAATTGCTGAGAAAACAGCCCACAACTCACATAAGTTTGCCTTCAAACTCACTCCTACAAACTATGGTTTTTGGAAGGCCATGATTCATCCCTTCCTTATAACCAACAACTTATACGGTTATGTTGATGGCACAATCCCCTGCCCACCACCCAAAACCGCAGCCACCACAGACACAGCCTCCATGGATAACCCGAGTTATCTACACTGGATCGGAAATGATGCCCATGTGCGCATGGTTATCATATCCACGATTTCAGATTCTTCTTTTCAACACGTTCAGGGTGACACTTCTCGGGAACTTTGGCTTTCCCTAGAACGTGCTTATGCACCAAACAACTCATCAAGGGAATACACTCTAAAAACACAGCTTTTAAAACTGGAGATGAAGGGAGATGAAACCTCAGCAGCCTATCTAACCCGTGCACATGAATACGCTACAGCCCTAGCCAACATTGGTGAGCCATTTAAAGATAAAGACTTAACCATGCTGACCATCTCAGGGCTGCGTAGTGAATACGATGGGTTGAAAGCCAATCTTGTTGCTCGTCAGCCACCCATTACCTTCAATGAATTGCATGGTCTCCTTAGTGACCATGAGTTCATGCTGCACCGAAACCTTCCCACCACACCTCAGGCTTTCACAGCCTCATCAACACTTCCAAACACGGCTGGCCTGCTGCCTACTCCCCAGCCTAACCCCTCTTCTGCTGCCATATTCACTTCCCTGCAACAACAGGCTGCCCAACTTGGTTACCAGCTTAACCCCATTATCTCTAAAAACAGCAACCAACCTCAGGCCTATTATTCTGCTCGTTCACAAAATAATTCCCGAGGCAGGGGTCGTGGTAACTCACGTAACACTTCACGTGGTGCACATACTAGGGGTCGTGATGACTCCCGTTGGAACAGTGGACAGAATCAGAACCGCACCTCCCGGATTCTCAAACTTGGTGACAGCCCACTCATTACCGACCCTACGAAATATCGTCAAGTAGTGGGTGCCCTTCAATATGCATCTTTATCCAGACCCGACATTACTTTTGCTGTTAACAAGGTGTGTCAGTTTATGCAAAATCCCACAGAAAATCATTGGTCCGCTGTAAAACGTATCCTGCGGTATCTCAAAGGTACTTCTCACTTTGGTCTCTTCATCCGTCATGATTCAGGTTCTACACTTCATGCTTTTACTGATGTTAACTGGAGCACTACGTTGCGAGCATACTCTGATGCAGATTGGGCCGGCTGTCCAGATGACCGCCGGTCCACGGGGGGGTTTGCAATATACTTAGGCTCAAATCTTATTTCATGGAATGCTAGAAAACAACGTACAGTATCTCGTTCGTCCACTGAATCTGAATACAAAGCACTGGCAGATACTGTTGCTGAACTAACATGGCTGGAGGCACTGTTATTTGAACTCGGCATTAAGCCAAAGGTCAAACCGACACTTTGGTGTGATAATTTAGGTGCTACGTATCTCTCTGTGAATCCTGTTTTCCATGCTCGCACAAAGCACGTTGAGTGTGATTATCATTTTGTCTGTGAGAAAGTTGCTCAAGGGAGATTACAAGTTCAGTTTATTTCAACACATGACCAAATAGCCGATGTGTTTACCAAACCTCTACCGTCTCAAAGATTTCTTATGCTAAGGTCCAAGCTGCAGGTCGTTCCCGCCCTCAACTTGCGGGGGGATGATAGACAATATAATTAGTTATTTACCATATCTTTATATTAGTCTTTCTTGTGGTACTTAAGTGTAATATCTTGTTCTATATATAGGACCCCTATGTAATCTCTTATCAATAAATCAATAATACAATAATCATTGAGAGTTAATATCTCGGTGCCCCGTTAAACTCAGAACTTTTTCTCCAATGATGGTTGGCATCTAAGAACCGCCGATGGCCTACATAAACGCATTTACCTATTACACGCACTGAAGGGGTGTATTCGTTGCAAGGGGTGTATTCATTTATAGTCCATTACAACGTCGCCTTCATTGTGAAGTGCGTGTCCTTCCTAGGGGATTTAGGGCCAGGAATCAACAAGGTCAACATAAATGTGGACTCTTTCATGCATAGCCATGGAGGCAGATTATATGTTGTGAGTATAACCGGCCAAGTGCTATGAGTCGAGCTTTTGATGCCGTAAGGATTAAAACCGCCAGCTACAAGCCGTAGGCGGACATTTCGGGGTTCCCTCGAGAAGTTAGGGTACCTTAGATCAAAGTCCTTCCATGAAGATCCATTAACTGGATGATGCATATTACCATCTTCTGATCGTCCGGTACTGTGCCATATCATAACTTTTGTTGTGTGCCTTGAGCCATACAAGCATCGTAGTCTGGGGGTCAAACGAAAGTATCGTAACACCTTGTGAGGAACCTTCTTGCCACTTGTGTCTTTATTTACCCACCGACTCTCATTACAAACAGGACAGTTCTGCAACGACCGATGTTCTTTCCAGAAGAGAGCACGTCCCATTTACACACGTCTATCATCTCATAACCCAAACCATTCTTCTATTATATCTTTTTGGCTTTGTAATGCGAAGGGGGGACCTTGTTACCTGCTAGAAGTACAGACTGGAAGAACCCGAGAAGCTCATCAAACGGATTATTAGTCCATTTGTGCCTTACCTTCATATTCATAAGCTTTGATATAAAGTCAAGGGAGGAATAATCAGTACACCCAGGATATAATTCTGATTCGACTTCATCTATCAGGGCTTTAAAACTAATCACGAACATCACTACTCTCTATATCTGAGCCCCCTTCGTTAAGGTCTGTATCCTTTTCCATAGACTCCGCTAGAAGGTCTTCGATAACGTCATTCATATCGCTTTCTTCCCCTAACCTCATCTACAACTACATGAGACGGCCGAATTGGATTTTCACCGTGATAGATCCACATCGTGTAATCCTTATCGAAACCATTTATACGAATATGATATGTCACTGTTGTGAAGTCTATGAAGTTAGAATTATTACACTTTCTACACGGACATCTAATCGTTCCATATGAGTTGACAAATGGTTTGGCATACTCAATGAAATTGTCAATTCCTTTTTCATACTCAACGTCCAAACGGTTCTGTAGTTCAATCCAGCTTTTATCGATCGACATGATAATGTGACTGAAACATAATTTGCGTTTAAGGCACAATAATTTAAATGAAACATATTATTGACACCTAAAGGGTAGGCTGCTAAACCCACTTTTTAAATACTTTATCTCATATATGAATGTGTATTACATGATTGTTTGTTTAAAAAAGATTTGGCAGCATTTCCCCTTAGCCCCCAAGTATATAATATCAATATATACCCGAAGAGCAAAGAGGAAACGCTAACCGAATCTTTCAAAAACAAACAATCATGTAGTACACATTCACATCCTAAATGAGATAAAGTATTCAAAAAGCAGTCCCAAAATGGGGACTACCCAAAACTAATTACTAAATCAATTTCGGGCGGGTATTTCTAAGCTCACTATGTTTTAAATCAGGATTCATTTTCGGGCATCTCTTACTAGTCTCAATATGTATTAACACATACACACATACACATACACACATACACACACACATACACACACACACATACACCATACACTCATACACTCATACATACATACATATGTAGATACTTTCTCATTCTCACCAAAATACATTCAACATCAATAACAAAATCCAGTTCAGATCTACAAATCCAGAAGCATCAAAGCGCATCTGAAAAATAATGAAAAAAGTTTCAAATTTCAACATGGAGGTTATAAAATTATGTAGATTTTACCAGAGTTATAATTATCGTTGCAATATACACAACATTAACCAAAGCAATCAAGTTCAGATCCACTTATATGACAACAGTAACACACACCACTGCGGAAATTAAAAAAAAAAGGTTGAATTTCAAAATCCAAAGCAGAAAAATTGGTAACTTTCACCTGATTTGAGTGAGTACGCATATGATGGTGGCGAAGGAGGCGGTGGCGGATAAGGTATGCTACGGGAATGAGGGAGGCGAGTAAGGTATGCGATGGGAGATTTAGGGTTTCCAAAATGAAAGTTGATCTAAACTCTTTGCTTTTTTACTTCGAATTTTGAAACACCATTCAAGTCCCGCCCATTAAACTCGTTTTTAACATTTGTGCATTGAACTATTGTATATGATGCTTTAAAAACTTGTACATCTTGAAAAAGTGGCAAATGACCAAAACTACCCCTCCTATCTCCATATTATATATATAGTATAGATAGTATAGATTATGACTAAATTTTGCCCGTTTTGCTCCAAGTTCACCACACTCTTCAATTTTGTACAACAAATCTCATCTGCATATCAACAAACACCAACCAAATTCGTACCAAAATGAATCCAATCAACAACAATTTCATAATAAATATGCAAAACCAAACCTTTGATCAGATCCAATGCAACACTACCTACATGTCTTTAACTGGTTTCCATTTTTTCAAGAATTCTAGCAAAAACTATAATTTGATTATTTATAATCCTACCTATATGAATGCAGCTAAAGAACTTATTGATGAACATAATTCGAAAGCCATTTTGGGAGGTCATACCTGGGAAGAAGCATCAGCAATAGCCGAGGTTATTAGCGAATCAGATGATGAAATCCTGGTTTTTCTCTCTTTAGCTGGCACAACTCCCCTGAAAGTAGTAAATCAATGCCCACTTTTCCTTCATTCTGTACCTACACAATCTGCACAGATGAATGCAATGGCTGCAACTACAATTTTTAGATGAATAATCAGATACAGAAAATGTTTACAGTATGCTAAAGCAAGACCACTAAATTAACTCTAAAAACAGAAATCGCAACAAGAAGAACCAATACTCAGACAAAAAAAAGATCGTCTTTACCTTGAAACCTATTTAATCAATGTACGACACTTCTTTTTTAAATGTTTTAGTAAACCAATGTTGTATCCAAATTGAAAACACAATTACCGTCTCTGTTTTATATAAGCAGGTGTTACAATAACCCCGTTAGCTTTCCACAAATCAATTGAACTATTGGCTTAGTAATTCTAAATAAGTAATTTAGATACAAATTCCACAGAAGTTTTCTAGCATGAAAAAGGAAGAATTAGTCATGTGAATGTCTAAAATCTCTATTAAATCTCCTTCTTTTGGTGAAACTGAGAATTCCATTAGTGGAAATCAAACCCTAGATGAATTTCTAAACTCACACTTGAACATAATGTAAATACGAGTTTGTTGACATAACGAAAACCACAAATCAACAAATTTGAGATACATTACTCACTACCAAATGAAATCAGAACTCGCACTCGCCGGGTGGAGGTCTGTCATAGATCAGAAACCGGGAACCCACGTTGTTCAGCCCTCTTTGACCATCTCTGTTATTTCACAAAATACAAAAATCCCTAGTTTGAAGAAGATGACAAATCATAAATATAAAACCAATTGATAGGTATGGTTATTTTGATACAACTTGGTGAAATATTGTCCTATCCATAAACTAACATGAGAAGTGAATGAAAGGCCTACAAGAAGAACCATAACCGAAAATACCACAACAGCTGATAAATGGGAGCTTATATAGTATAAAACTTAACTGTCTACTAAATCGTGGATAAGTCTAAAAGACTCATTTACCCCCATAAAATCTCTAATACATGTATCAAGTGTTGTATTATAGGAAATTATACTTGTATTACTTATGTTTTAAGAAGTCCTTGCCTCATTGATGAGTCCCAAAATTAGCAAGTTTTATATACATGTTTTCACCTTATTATCACCTAAAATCAGGCTTTTATCTTGGTATTGTCACGGTTTGTTTCCTTTTGATGATAATTGCCGGTAGGGGAGCAAATGAGCCAAGCAGCTCGTGAGCTACTCAAGATCGACTCGATAAAAGGCTCGAAACGAGACGAGCCTTATCGAGCTCGAGCCGAGCTTGAGCCACAAACTAAGCTCGTTTACTTATCGAGCCCGAGCTCGAGCCAGACGTTTGAAGCTCGCAAGGCTCAACGAGCCTTAATATAATATTAATTTTATTAATATTTTATACTATTTACCCATATTTAAAGTTGTTTTATAAACGAGTCGAGTCGAGCTTTTGACTTATCGATCTATCGAGCCTATTATTTATATTATTTAATTTAATTTATTAACTAATAAACACTAAACGAGCCGAGCCCGAGCCGAGCTTGAGCTTTAGAAACTACCAACGACCCGAGCTCGAGCCTTTATATGTTAATCGAGCTCGAGCTCGAGCCTGGTCGAGCTCGGGCTCGGCTCGACTCATTTGCACCCCTAATTGCAGGTATTGATGGTGAAAAGTGAAAAGAAGTGAAAACCGGCTTAAAAGACAAGGATTTGAAGACTTTTTGCAAGGTTCCACATAAAGCACACGGCCGCGCTCTGGGCACGCAACGGCCATGCCAACTGTTTCCAGGTCAACAAGTCAACATTTCCAAGTCAATAGGAGTCAAATCTGAAGATTTCAGATGTGCAAAACGGGCGTGCTAGGAAGGTGTGCATGCGCGTGTTTTATAACAACGTGTTCTCCAAGGCTCAAACCGACCAAGACTGACAAGATGGTTACAAATCTGCTGGAGCACGGGCGTGCCTAGAGAAGCTGCACGGGCGTGCCAGCCCTAGTACAGACAATTCTGCATGCAAGGACTCTGCAAACAGTACCTGCTGTCTGGCATGGGCGTGTCCACTCGTTGTCAGAGGCGTGCTTAAGCTGTTTTGCCTATAAATAAGCGCCATCCACTCCTCATTTTGGATATCTCATTTCACCCTAGTTTTACTCACACTTCAGCCATCTCTAGGGTCTTGCAAGTGACCTTTGGAGCCTAGGATCACTCCATAAAAACTTGGTGAGAGAGAGTTGAGAGAAAGATCACTAAAACTCATCCAAAACACCTTCTTTAATCCACCT
>JAUTDX010001300.1:0-47582 GCA_030844895.1 Ambrosia x helenae | reverse complement strand
AGGCGTTAAAATATAAATAAAACAATTTTTTGTTTTCTAATGAAGATATTGATGATCTAAAAGTATTATCTTGCTATGTGTGTTTATTTTGTATGTCGCAAATATACTCAAGTTTAACAATTCAATATTTTTCATTTAAAATAAAAATTATAATCCATGTACACTAATTATATATTTATATTTATTATCTTTACTCACTTATATAAGAAAAAAAAAATTTTCATGTCCAATTTAGATAAAAAGAAGTTAAACACTTATTGTAGGAGGATCACACATGAAGAGGTAAGGACATCACTTAGGAAGATGGGAAGGGGTAAAGCAGTTGGGTAAGATAACATACCGATTGAAGTGTGGATGTGCCTGGGAGAGGTACGCTTCAATGGGTAACTATGTTGTTCAATCTTATTTTCAAGTCTGGAAAAATGCCAGATCAGTGGAGGAATAGTGTGGTGGTGCCTCTATACAAGAATAAAGGTGATGCCCAAGGTTGTGGGAATTACATAGGGATCAAGCTCCTGGGTCCACTATGAAACTATGGGAGAGAGTAATTGATACAAGAATTAGAAGAGAAACTCAGGTAACTGTAAACCAATTCGGCTTCATGCCAAGGCGCGCTCAACAACGGAAGCTATACATATTTCTAAGGAGATTGATGGAAAATATAGGGAGAAGAAGAGGGATCTGCATATGGTGTTCATTGACCTCGAAAAGGCGTACGACAGTGTGCCACGTAGACTGATTTGGGATAGTTTGGAGAGTCGGGGCTACCTAGGAAGTATATAGACTTAATTAGGGATATGTATGATAGGACGAAAACATGTGTTCGGTCGCCTGTAGGGGATACCAACTTCTTCCCTGTCGAGATAGGACTTCACCAAGGTTCTGCGTTGAGTCTGTTTCTTTTTGCGGTTGTTTTAGATGAGTTGTCTAAGTCGATTCAGGAGATGGTTCCGTGGTGCATGCTTTTTGCGGACGATATTGTGCTAGTTGCAGAGACTAAATAATGCCTTAATGAGAGGGTAGAAGACTGGCGAGAAGCGTTAGAGAGCAAAGGGCTTAGAATTAGTCGCTCCAAAACTGAGTATCTATGCTGTGATTTCAGTGGTTTAGGCGGAGATGATACCCAAATTACCATTGAGGGTCAAGTGGTCCCGCAAGTGACTAAGTTTAAGTATTTGGGATCCTATGTACAACATGATGGTGAGATTGATAGTGACGTAGCCCACCGCATTCAAAGTGGCTGGGTTAAGTGGAGAGCGGCCAGTGGAGTACTGTGTGACAGGAGATTCCCAGTTAAACTAAAGGGGAAATTTTTATAGGGTAGCAGTTAGACCCGCTATGCTGTATGGGTCAGAATGTTGGGCCATCAAGAAGACACAAGCGCGCAAAATAGAGGTGGCAGAGTTGAGAATGTTGAGTGGATGTGTGGGCGCACAATAGTAGATCGGATAAGAAATGAGGTATTCAGGGAAAGGTTAGGAGTGACTAGTATATCAAATACGATCCAGAAAGGTAGATTGAGATGGTATGGGCATGTGAAGTGGAGGGGGGTCATCAGCACCAGTAAGGGCAGTTGAACCTTATCGTTGAGGGGAGGGGAGGTAGAAGGAGGCCCAAATTGACGTGGGATGAGCGGATTAGGCATGATTTATTAGATTTGCACCTCTCTGTGGACATGGTCCAATATAGGGCTTCATGGAGGCGTAGGATTAAGGTCAGGGAACACTAGGGAGGGTACATTAGAGCTTTAGTCATGTCCCATGGACTTGGCCTTGCTTACACCTTAGAGGGACTCTATAGGTCACTTCCTTCATGTTTGTGCGCATATATTATGATGTTTGATGTTTAACGTTGTTTTTAGTCCAGAGAACTCTCTCTATTATCATTGATTATTAGTCACATCTTCTTTTTTGAGCCGGGGGTCTCTATGGAAGCAACCTCTCTATTCTCATGATAGAGGTAAGGTTTGCCTACATCCCACCCTCCCCAGACCCTACTTGTAGCTTGCTATTTGTGGGATTTACTGGGTATGGTTGTTGTTGTTGTTGTAGAAGTTAAACACTTATTATATAATAAAAAAATGTAAAAATCACATGTTCATGTTTGTACAAATTTTACTAAATAGTATTTTTGTTTCTTAGGAAATTTGATTGTTAAATAAAAATAAAATAAAATTTCAAGAGTTCTTTCAGATGTTAAGTAACGAAATTCGTCATTTATTACACATATCAACAGATGTTATAAAAAGTCCAAAAAATAATGATTAGGATTTTGAAATTACTTTATTATTTTATTATTATTATTGTTGTGTTGCAATTGTCTTTCATTCTATAAAAAATAAATTAAAATTTTGGAATGTAAATTCCAAGTTTATATTTACTTGAAATCCAACTAATAAAGTTGAAAACCAACTTTATGAATAGTTATTATATTTCAGCCTGTAAAAGGGGATGAATTCCCAATATTCATTACCCCATTCTCACTTTACATCTCTCTATCCAATATGCATTATGATATTTCTTTCAAATTTGTTTTCACAAATTTTACGAAAGATTCTTTCAATCAAAGGAAAATATGTTACCAATAGTTAGTTGGTTAACAACTTCGAATTGATGTTTTCTGATGATTCTTCCAATCAAAGGAAAACATCAATTCATGATTACATATATTATTTTCAATGTTAGGGGTTTTTGCATCCTGCTGATATTTAGATACGACCTGCTGTCGTGTACTGCTTTCCATTGTTTTCGTTTTCGCTTTTTTTGGATGATGCTGGGAACAAAGATCGTTCTTTAGGGTTTGGTTGTTAGTAGGCTTTTTTTTATGTTTCCTTGTATTTTTATGTAGTTTGTAAAGTCACATTTTGTAATTCTGTTGTCATTAGAGTACTTTTATAGAGATATTTGTATTTGTTATTTTATAAGTCTTCCTTTTTGTATTTATTTCTGTTAAATTCAATGTATAAACTCAAATTATGGAATTGTAATAATAGAGTTGAATCGTGTAACTGCTGTTTCCCAAATTTTTTGATGACTTCTAAAAGATTTGAATAAACAGTGTTATGAAATTTCCGTTCAAGTTAAGATTAATTGTTTGTTTTTAATATCTGTTTTTCCAACAGATATTTTCCAAACGAACTTAAACAAGGTTTTTCATTTTCAATTTACATAAGACATAATTTAAACAGTTATTTATAATCTGAATAACGTAAGACATCACATGTTCATATTTCTGCAAATATTGGTAATCTGAGACGTTAGCAAATACAGTGTTTCTTTCAACTTTAGATTTACTTTTTAATTTCCTCATCCTCTTTTTTGTTTTAATATGTTTTATCTCAACAGCGCTTTAATTTGTGTGTAGATTTATGTTTCCGTGATTGTAATAGCTTCAATTATTAAACATCTGATCTATATTATTAACTGGTATTGTGAAAGAAACAGACGTTACGAAATACAGTTTTTATTTTAACAGTAGTTTCATCTCTTTAATTTGGTTTTTACCAACAGAGTATAACAGTTGGACTGTTACGTTTTTCTATATTTTCAGTAGTAATTGTTTTAAAGAACGAAACAGATGTTAGTAAACAGATTTTCTTTACAGCATACTATTGACTTTTCAAGCGATATTTGATATAATTATTTAAATCTTTGATTTGCACAACTGATAATTTATTATTTTGTCTGTTCATTTCCCAAGTTGTATACACTGTTCAGATACTCTAAACGTTTTTAAATTAAATAATCCTTATAACAAAACTTTTCGTTTAACACGTTAACCCAAATATAATAACTATACTACGCTATGACTTTTGATTTTCACGCGTTTTAAATGTATAAATTAGTAAACAAATCACGATTTTCATAATAAACCATCTTAACATTTACATTTCAGTCTTCTTCAATAGTATCAATGGCTGCCCTAACTAATAACCAAGAACATGAAATGATGTTAGTAAATCAAATTAGAGCACAGTACTATCAAGATTTGAAGACTACAAGAGATTTGAAAATTTGTTTTGACAGTATGCATTTGGGCACGTTTGAGCGAGATGATGTGCAAAGGATTTTGAAGTCAATGCCTTCAACCGTTGTTCGTGATTTGGCGTTGTTGTACAATTCAGAGGCAGGGAGTAAGGACGTAGGTTTTTTTGGCAAAATTGAAAGATCTCCATGCACAACTTGAAGCTTCAATGGAATTGAAGCTTAAGTTTATTAATTCCTTTAACTAGCTATGTATTTTGATGTTTTACGTTTGATTGTATTTATTTATGTTTTTAGTTTTCTATGTATTTAAAGATTATATATGGTTTTTTATGTTTTTGTGATGCTAAATTGAATCGTATTAACTGTTGTGTTGTATTCAACAGACCTTTAATCCGTCTGTAGATTTATTTGTGTTATCTCAACAAAGATTTAATCCGTCTATAGATTTATGTTTGGGTTGTTGTAACAGTTGCAGTTATTAAACATCAGATCAGGATTATTAACTGCTATCATGAAAGGAACAGACCTTACGAAATACTGTTGGTCTGTTTATGTTTTTTTAAGAAATCAACAGACCCTACTAAACAAGTCTTCTTGGCAGCAGGCGATTGGCTTCTTAATGTTGATTTCACTAAATAGGTCTTAAGTTTAGGACTCGGTCTCCCGTGTGGTTCACACGGGATTTCACCTAGTATATATAATGGTTGTAGTTCAAACTTTGTACTAACCGACAAGTTGTAATGAAAATTTACACTTATTACAAGAAGTTTTGCTTTTTTTTTTCTCTCTCTTCTGTTTTTTTAATATTACACAATGTATATAAAACATGGGACCCGTTATAAATATAACTAACTTACTAAACATGCAAATAATTAGAGTAACTTTAATTTGAGCTTTTTTTGAACGGCAAAGAACGATGTGTCAACCACCGTGACAATGCGCGTTGTGGCTAAGGTCGACTACTCGACCATCGCTAGCCCATTTGCTCTCCTAGATGCGCGAAAACCCGACCTCCACTCAGCCAAAGGCACAACAGTGGAATAACCAGTAAAACCTTAACTCTCATCCGAGTTAAACCGACGCCACTCGTATTCGCCATTCACCTGAATGCCACAAAAAATAATGGGGATGATTAAGTATATTATCGGTATAGTAGTAGTGTAATAATAAAACTCTAGTTTAAAACACTAGAGTAATAAAATTTTCTCCAATTCAATTGAAAATTATCTTATTTATTTGTATATTTACTATTTAGTATGATAAAATTTGTTTGTGTTTTTTTTTTACAGCAAACGAAGCTATTATATATATATTCACCAAACACCCAGTCTTAGAAAGCCGCTAAAGGGGCATAATCCCACAAATTACACAACACCAGTAAACAAAAGCATAAAAAAAAAAGAAAACATACAATCACAAAATGAAATTGAAATTCCGCCACTCGTTCCATGTATTAGCACCGAACATTGATCTCTTCCGCATCCATTCAAACGTAGCATCTTTTATTTCGTTTACCATGTTGAAAACTGATAGCCTCCTGTTGTTAAATATAAAACCGTTTCCGTTCTGCCAAATGCTCTACATTGTTTGAAGAATTATAGCATGTACCACTATCTTTTTATTGATGTAGAAACCCAATCCCATGCCACACTGCAGCGCCTCCTCAATGGCAACCCAACTTGTCCCTATCGGAATATTCACCCAGCCACGAACCTGATGCCAGATATTAGCTACAATCGGAGACAAAATCAGTGTGTGCTCTATTGTTTCTACCCTTATATTACATAATCTGCACGTCACGGACTGCAAGTATATCCCTTGAGTGACTAACTCTTATGCTACCGATATTTTCTTGTCCAAAGCTCTCCAAACGAATAAAGTTACCTTTAGTGTTGCAAGACGATTCCATTCGAAGGCGTTTTGCGGATCCTCTTTTAGTTGCCACCACCATTTCACTAATAATGCCAAGTTGATATCACAAATCCCTCCCACCCCCCAACCCACCTATATTTCTTGAGGCCACGATCTTTTCCCACTTTACCCATCTTATTTTGTTGTTTGCTCCGCATCCCCCCATAAGAACTTTCTTTAATCCCTTTCAATGTTTTGATTACTAAATCGTTAGCTTTGTAGAGCGACAAAAGTAGTTAGGTAGGCTACTCAAAACTGCTTTCACTAATGTAATCTACCCGTAAAGCATAATTTTTTTGCTTTCCAGTTCGCTAATCTTTTATGAAACACATCGATCACGTCTTTCCAATTTATGACCAAATTCATATTTGCTCCAATCTTCAACCCAAATAAGTAAATGGAAACTTATCCTGTTTGTACTTGAATACACCAGCCATACGGTTCACTTTTTGATCTTCAACACCCACTCCGAAAATTAAGCTCTTGCATTGGTTAACCTTCAAGCCTAAAACTAGGTAGAAGTATCTTAGTATTCTTCTTAGATTTCTCACATTGGACTATTGGAGTCTTCCTATTCACCTTCAAAAACCGAGTCACCAGCAAAAAAAAACATGTGAGATATATATGGGTCCCTATTGGTAATTGGACTGTAACACCCTAAACCGTTTTACAGAAAATATGTAACGGAAATACGGTCTAGAAAATTTCTTGCTTTATAAACAATCTCAAATACTTGGAAAACATATCTAAGGGATATTTTTGGTGTTACATCTTTTATTTTATCTCATTACATTCAACATGTCTCATATTTAATAAGTTATGTGACTGTGACATCGTACAATCTGCCTCCTTGCTCGATCTCCATCCTTTCCTTACTCTATTAGGTAGACAAGACAACCTGCGATCACCAATAACCGTTTCGTTAGTTCATTTAGTGACTTAATGCACATTACTCAAAATGCGGAGATAATATCCATAGATACTCCATGATCTCGTTCCAACGCCTTTTTGCAAGTTCGGGGGTGGTACCCCGAACCAAACCCACAAGTCTCTTGCATTCATATATTCATACCTGCACCTTCATTATCATTCTCATAACAAAGGTTAATAACTCCACAATTCATACAAGCATATAATTTCCCTAATAATCCCACAATTCATACAAGCATGCAATTCCCTCATATAACCCCACAATTCATACAAGCATACAATTCCCTCATATAACTTACTTGACCCGTTATGTTACTCTTTCTATGCTATTCTCTAAGACAAAAACGACGTTTCCAATCCTATACTCAATCTACGCACTATTTACCAACCCTTACATACATGAAGCTCTCACTCAAACCCGAGTATGAGTACCCACATTTTGATACCATCACATTTTCAATCTACATAAGCACATTTTCAATCTACATAAGCACGACAATCTACTTGCCGTATTTGATACCATCAATCAACGTATCAATTAAACTACACGCACATGTATCATTCCGTACTAGGATCATATTTGCAAAACCGACATTACTATTACATGCTACACCCTTACATAGCCTTACACAAGGTCCAACAATGTTATTTGGTGCGTTAAACGCAATTACGGGTCGCGCACATAAGCGAAACATCAACAAACGATAAAAATTAACATTTCTTCCCAGGGGCCACCGTAACTTACGGTGGACCTCAAAAACCCACGGTGGATTCCCACTGGCCTACGGTGGAAAAAAAGTGTCAGGGGCCACCGTAAGTTACAGTGGCCACCGTAACTTACGGTGGGGCCCTGAAAATCCCCATTTTTGCTTCCCTTTTCATCCTTTCTTGATCCGTCCCACGCCGGTCCATCCGAAGCTGTGTTTTTCCTTTTATTAGCTTCCTAACATGCCTTGGCATTATTATTGACGTCCCATCATTCCACATTTTCCATTCTACTTACACATACATATACATGAATAAATTCGTTATTCTAAATGGAATAGGAATTCACTTACATCGAGTCTTCCAAATTCATGCTCGTTTACTTGACTCTTCTTAGTCCATTAACCCTCCATGCTTGAGTCTATCTTGACAAGGTCCACATCCTTTTATGTCATCATGTTTACAACATCATTAGTATACACGATCATTCATACTAACAACCATTCCCAACCTAAATATCACATTGACTTTCACTAGTCAATTTCTATCCTTCTTAGAACATATATTCGTAACCACGTTTATTCTCACATCATGTAATACAACGTATTATCATATATGCCTCATAGTTTAACATGTGATGCATCACCTAGTGTTTCTAATCATATCATCATGTTTGGGAACCTAACCATGTTATTCTATATTATTGACTTGGCGGAAAGTCATCTTTCAACCATTCATCTTTCTAGTTAGAAATATGTAGCCATATTAGCATACTAGGTTGTATGAGATTCACCATAACCTCATGTTTATACCTCATTAACATACAAGATCATTCGTCTTACCAAATAAATCCAACACCATGTCGTGCATAATATTATTTAGACATAGTGTACACACTACTAATGCATTCTTCTTACCACATCATACAATCAACTAAGTCCCCACATAAGATACTTCCTAACACAATCCTCATGTTTACCTATTATCAATTGTATCTATTATCACATTACTTTCATATTTGTCAAGTCTTGCATACACAATCATACACCATACTTATCTAGACATTTCATCAAACACATAGTGTGCGTACAACATTCTAAGCTCAATGTACAAGCTCCTAATACACGTATTCCATCAAAACGCATAATCACCTTCAATCATCATCAAATTTTCCACATGCATATCATCAACTACACATCATTCCTACCATTACATGTATTTACAACTAATTTAACAATATCAAGGCTCAAATGAAAACCCAATATCATCATCCTTTGCAAACAAGCAATCGATAGTGAATAGCTCCTCTCTAACTATTAGAGATGATCAATATCACATAAAATCAAGCAATAATATGAATTTAACATGTTTTGCTTAAAACCCACATATGGGGTTCGAATCCTACACGAAATTTGGAGTTAGGGTTCATACCAAAGCTTAATTCTTGAAGATTAGCCCTCTAGAACCAACCATTCATCTCTTACATCAACCTCTTGCATCAATTCTTCATCTTTAGGGGCTTAGGGTTTGGTTTGAGCTCAAGAATGCCCTCAAAGAGGGCTGAATTCGTTTACCCCCCAAATGGGTGTGTTTGGATCATTTATTTGTGCCATATTTACACTACAAGTCCCTCAAGTTTACCCCCAAGCCTTTTGTTATCAAAACTTTAACGATGCAAGTTTCTTTCTAGTGTTATTTCCCCATTATAAAGATAATAACCTCCACTAGAAATTTTTCATAATAGAACATAACCCACACTCGTATCATCCCATTTTACTACCCGAAAAAGGCTCAGTCTACTATTTAATTCATCTTGTCATTTCTTATTCACGCCTAATAGCCTGATTAAGCGAAGCGGATTTTTGGGATGTTACAAGGACGCCTTTGAAAATACCAGCCGATGATGCTTTTTCCATTAATACATTCAGCACTTCCATTACTATAATCAAAAGGAACAGGGATAGGGGGTCTCCCTACCTCATAACCTCAACCCCCGTTTATATTGGAATTCACCTGATGGAGACTCGTTTACATGAACCAAGGCTCTACCCGCAAATAGAATACCCAACACCCAATTTCTCCATGTTAACAGGAATCCCATGTGTGTCATGGTTGATATTAAGAATTTCCAGCAAACCTTGTCATACGCCTTCTCAATGTCTGCTTTAATACAAACGTTTTTCTTTTTAGACCTTTTTGCGCAGCTTACAATTACATTGAGAATGAATAGCCCATCCACAATGTTTCTTCATGATACAAAGACCGATTGCACCCCCAGTACCAGGGGTGCAAACGAGCCGAGCCGAGCCCGAGCGCGACCAAGCTCGAGATCAAAAAACTTATGATAGCTCGAGCTCGGCTCGTTTGGAGACTTGTTTTCAAAGCTCAAACTTGGCTCATTAGAAATTTCTTCAGCTTGAGCTTGGCTCGGGCTCAGCTCGTTTAGTATCTATTAATTAATGTATAAATAAAAATAATATAAATAAGAGGCTCGGAGCTTGATAAATGAAGCTCGGCTCGGGCTCGTTTAGTAAAACAAGCTTAAATGAGAGGGTGAATATTATTAAATATTAATAAAACTAATATTATACTTAGGCTCGATAAGGCTCGACGAGCCTGACAAGCTTCACACGCCAGGCTCGAGCACGGGCTCCATTAATAAACGAGCTTTGTTTTAAGCTCAAGCTCGGCTCGGGTTCGACAAGGCTCGGCTCGTTTTGAGCATTTTACCGAGCCGAGCTTGAGTAGCTCGCAAACTGCTCTGCTCGTTTGCACCCCTACCCGGTACTATGCTCGTGGTTACCAATTTGATTCTATTCGCCAGCACCTTAGAAATTATTTTGATGATGATACCGATCAACGAAATTGGTCTGAGATCCGATAAGGTCTGAGATCCGATAAGGTCATCGAGTCTTGTACCTTCAGTATTAGACAGATGAAAGAGGAACTACAAGATCTCTGTATTGAGCCATGGGTATGAAACTGATCCATCATCTCCATAATCGAAGGTTTAAAATCTTCCAAGTATTTTTTAATCAAGGCGAAAGTCAAACCGTCTGGTCTCGGGGCTTTGCCCGACCCACAATCCCAAATCGCGTTTCTCACCTCCACCAGTGTGAACACATCAACTAGTTTACTGGCCTGCTCTGTGCTTAATTTCCTGAACCCATCAGCATTCATATGCGGCTTACTCCGAATTTTCTCTTTAGACTTTTCCTCAAACGTTCTTCTACAATGTTAGTTCAATTTCATTGGGTCCGTTACCCACACCACTGAGTGAAATCTCCACATCTAGCCCACTTGATCCTAACACATAAAACACTAGGTTAGAGACCCGTGTTTTACACGGTTCATTCAGAAGTGAAATGAAAAAAAAATATCAGTATTATAGTATGCAAGTTGTTTTACTTATTGAATGTTAGGTAATCCAATTGGTATGAGTTTTGGTTGAGATATCGTAAAACTTTTAATGTAACACAATGGTGAATATATCAACCAGGTAAAGTTTGATTTAACAAAATATATAAATAATGACTGGGATCAAATGAATAATGCCAATTTATTCTAATAGAAGCCAAATGAACATTGAAAATGATTAACTATAATTTATCAAAACATAAAAAGTAATAACAAAAACAAATTTCGTTGTTAAACTTTTGAAGGAACATTAATAAATCTTAACAAAAAAAGAGAATTTAAAATCTTGAAGTTATTCATAAACCTCAAAATATTTATTTGTACACAACCTTTGTTGTTTGGTTCGTAACACTACCATCTTTGTTCAATACTATTATCTTCAGTCCATCTCAACTCTTGACTCTTTATAGCGCAACATACAACTGTCCATGTGTAAAAACGATCCTTCAACCATTCGGAGCCCCGCGAATTTCTAAAAGCATATGGATTGAATGACAAGTGGCAGATGACATGGAGGATGAGTTGGAGCTTAGGTGGACACCTTAGATAGGGGTCACCTCAGCCCTAGTTAGTCCTTTATTAGGAAAAGAAGATATTACTTTTTTATTTTTTTTTTTACACAAATGTATCAACTTTGTAGGTTTTGTTTAAGCCTAAATAGAATTGGATCATTTTTGTATAGGACGAGTAAAACATTTTAGTTATATCGGTCTAGCTTCAGTCAAACAATGGGCTAGTATATTCATTCATTTTTAAATAACTTAAATTGTCTAATCTATGTTATAAGTTAAAAAGAAAAATAAGAATCATATTCTATAGTTAAAAAACAACTATACTATAAGCTTGTGTTTTTAGGTTGTAACCTTTCTATATATTTATAATAAGTAAAAAAACATGTTATGTTATTAGAAGGGTCATGTTTGTATATATATATATATATATATATATATATATATATATATATATATAGGGTAAGTATCTAGTGAAAACCTTGGTGAGTTGTGAAAACTCAAAAAACCCATCTAATGGCTCCCATTAGTCCACATCTCCATTCTTATCATTTGATCAAAAGGGCAAGATGGTAAAATTACATATGGTTGACTGATTAATTTTCTACATACTGACACAAAAGCTTCTCTCACCTCCTTTGTAATTTTTTGTTTTAAATTCAATTTGTCTCCCTCATATCTCTCCTAGATCCATCACAATATCCTTCATCATCTCAATATCTCCACTTTCCTAACACATCCTTTATCATCTCAATCTCTTCACCTTCACAACACATCTCCACCTTTCACAGTACACTGCCTCCCCTATGACCGGCCTACATCTTCTGCCCACACAATCACCATCCCTAACCTCCCACCCCCGCCGCCACAGTCCACCCAATCCCCACTCCCAGAACCGTCACCCGTCCCCACTCACACCCTATCCACCTACGACCACAACCTCAACCTCACCGCCCCTGTGCTCGTCCCAACATAAACGTCCCAGCCACAC
Source organism: Ambrosia x helenae (assembly GCA_030844895.1). NCBI lineage: Eukaryota > Viridiplantae > Streptophyta > Magnoliopsida > Asterales > Asteraceae > Ambrosia > Ambrosia x helenae. The sequence goes on along the minus strand of JAUTDX010001300.1, from coordinate 35,133 downwards.
CGCCCTTGAAGCATAAGTTTTTTCGCTTGACAGATCTGAATCTATTTTTGACAGATCTGAATCTAGTTTTGACAGATCTGATGTTGACGATGCCACACCGCCCCTGAATAATAAGGTTTTTCGTTTGACAGATCTGAATCTGGTTTGACAGATCTGATGTTGAATGATGGCTCGTCGGATGTTGATGATGGCTCGTCGGGCTGAAGAAAACGTTTGTGTTTTAACAAAAAAAACGGGTCGTGACGAGGTGGACGGTGTTTGTTGGTGATGACAAAGTGGAAACTAGTAGTAGATGTTTGATGAAATATGCTCAGTTGGTGCCTCAGTAGCCAATCCTCCATGTTTTGACAAGAGATGTTCTTTAAATTTTTCAAGGATCCTCCATGTTTTTGCCTCCGTAGCTGTTTGATGAAAGAGCCATTCTTTAAATTTTTCAAGGATCTAAAGGTAGTTGTGATGTTTTGACATTAGTTTTCCATTTGTTTCTTTTTTCCGTTTTGTTTTAAAAGTGAATGATTTATTTATTTATTTAATCATTTGATCTAGAAAGCACCTATTGAATTGTTGACTTATTTTTTTTAAATCTTGTTCTTAAATATAGAAAACACAAGTATTCGTTTTGTATTTTGATATTCAAGGTTAAAGACAAAGGTATGATGTGTATTCATTTTAGACTTCTTACATTTACATGATAAAGTGGAATTTTTGATTTTTGTGTTCTAATAACTTTAAGTTGTTGGTTGAATCAGTAGTTGGTGGTTTGTTGATTTGATGAAGGCAAATGGGTTGATGAAGATGAGTAACAGGGCTTGGTTTTGGATGTTTTTTTTTCTTTGTAACATTCTTAAGTTGTAACTATTTTGTTGTTTTTTTGTATAACATTGTTACAGATTTACGTTACAATAATTTTTTTATAAGTTGTTACAGATTTACACATGTAAAATACTTGTAGTTCATAGGTTTTTAATGTTACAATGTTAAATTTTGTAGTTACATGTATATATGTTATGTTACAAGGTAACACAGAAGTTACAAACAAATCTGCTAACAATTTAAAAGTAAAAAATTTGAATTAGAAGGAAAACGTGTGAAGAGAGAGAGAGAGAGAGAGAGAGAAATTCTGGAGAAAAAAAGAAGAGAAGAGAGAGGAGAGAGAAATGCAAGAGATGGGTGGAAATGACATAGGAGAGAGAGTGTAGGTAAATTTCCAAAACTACCCTTTTGATCATAATAAACAAAAAGGACATGTACTTTTAATTAATAAATTAAGTTGGATGAATCTCAGCCATTGATGAGTGTAGATCAATGGTCACAAATGGGTTTCTAGAGTTTTCACAACTCAAGAGGGTTTTTATTTTAACCCAACCCTATATATATATATATATATATATATATATATAGGGTTAGGATACTTTGAGAACCAAGGTGAGTTGTGAGAACCATAGAAACCACTTTTTGACCATTGATCTTTGTCATCCAATGGTTGAGATTCATTGTTGTGTTTGTTTTGTCTTTTTGTGGGATGATAAAATATAATAAGATTTTTTATTAAAATAATAAGGCTTAAGGGTAGTTTAGTAAAATACACCATGAGAGAGAAAGAAGAATAAATATAATATTATATTAAAATTTTATTTAAAATATTTAACAAATCAGATTTTTTTTACTTGTTTTTTAAATTCTGATTTAATTTTTAAAATACACCACTAACTTCAACCAATTACACCAGTGTAAGAAAACGAAAAACATAACCAAAATTACAAAATCTTGCAATAAAACTTGCCACTAATCAAATACACCAGTGTAAGAATACGAAAAACATAACCAAATTACAAATCCACAGAAAACATAAGAAACCTACATCTAAACTATCTTGTCCACTAACTCAAGCAATTATACCGGTGTAAACTCTTCAACAAATAAGATCCTGGTCTACACAAAACATAACTTAAATCAATTTACACCAGTGTATAAAAGGAAACAAAGCACCAATGTAACCATTCAAGACGAGGCAAAAAAAGTTTTCGACACGAGTGTAAGTTTTCGATACCAATGTAACATACAACATAATGAGAATTGGATTCTTTAAAGGCCTAATCAAGTAGAGAATTGGATTCGTTGCGCCAAACCAAGAACCCGGGTGCCAAAACGTTCCTCCCCGGTGCCAAAACTGGCCTCACTCAAACAAAGATTCTACAAACCAAAAAACCCAAACATTTAACGATCAAAAATGTAAACCCACAAAAAACAGATTTAACAAAAATGAACGAAAATATTTTTACGCCAATGTAAATCGGAGATTCAACTCTATTTTTTTTCCCACAATCACATCAGTATTTCCTAATGTACACCAACAACACCATATACAAAAAACGACACCATATACAAAAAATTCTATAAAAAAAACACATGTGTAATCAAAATTCTATGAAATCCGGACAAACATCTGTCATACATTGTCAAAAGGAAACACCATTTATCAGCAAATATCATCCTAAAAAACAATCACAAAACAAACAGAAAAAATATTAACGAAACCTAGGTTTGTTACACTGTATTATTAATAATAATAATAATAATAATTAAAAAAACCTTACCGTCTGAGCCAGAGCACCGCCACCGTCTGAGCCACCACCACCGCTGAGCCACCACCACCCTCAGCCACCACCAATTTACACCAGTGTATCAAGGGCCTGTTTTCATGGGCATAATAATAATAATAATAATAATAATAATAATAATAATAATAATAATAATAATAATAATAATAATAATAATAATAATAATGATTATAATAATAATAACAGAAAAATAAAAAATTATAATACTAATAACAGGAAAATTAAAATAAATAATAATAATAACAGAAAAAAAATAATAACAGGAAAATATTAATAATAATAATAGTAACAAATAATAATAATAATAATAATAATAATACCGTCGTCAGCCACCACCATGGTCTGAGCCACCACCACCACTGAGCCACCAACACCCTAAAAAACCGTCTTCAAAACACTCCCCACCGTCAAAACCCTCCCCACCGTCATCTAACCAACACACCATCATCGTCGCCTTCTTCTTGCCCCTGTTCTTCTGTTTTTTAGAGAGAGAAAGTAAGAGAGAGAGAGAGAGGGATGATTTGTGTGTGCTCACATCATCATCAAACACCAATATACCCTTTGCTCTGTCTTATAACCACCACCCTTGAGCCACCACCACCAAAAACCCCAAAAAAAACCCGTCAGACCCACCACCAACCACCATCAACACCGTCGCCCATCTGCACCGTCTCCAAACGCCCATCTTCGATCAACCCCCGTTTCCCAACCCTCTGCACCGTCTCCCACCTCCATTTCCGACCAAAGAAACGATAAAAACCTTCAGATCTGCTCCTTGTTCTTGTGGTTTTTTTGAGAGAGAAAGAGAGAGAGAGGGGTTTGTGTGTGTTTTTTAGAGAGAGAGAGAAAGTGTGAGAGAGAGATGGTTACTGATTTTTTAAAAAAAACGACATTAAATGGTGTGGTGGGTGTGGGTGGGGTGGGGTGGGGTAGGGTAGGGGAGGGGAGGTGGTATTTGACTAAAATGCCCTCCATTATAATAATCTTAAGTGGGTTATGTGTCATCTTATTATTGAGTTAGGGGAGTTCTCAAGTTCTCGCAACTCAGGGGAGTTCTCAAAATATCTGGATCCTATATATATATATATATCAGATTATACGTCTTTGTTTATTAGATATTATTTCAAATTCGTTTCGTATTTGAGTTCATGTAAAGTATTTTATATATGTGTCGGATCCTCGGATTTGATTAGTGTAAAAATGTCTTAATATATTATTATATATATAACAAAAAAAAGTTTCTTGTAGATCACTGAATTATACGCGTATCTTTGCTTTTCGATCAGTCGTTGCTCCCTAGCCTATGAAATTCGGCTCAATTCCAGCACTTCTGGCTCGCTTAGCCAGAAGGCTTGCGTATAGAGATGTACAAAAAAACCTGTTTGGAGCCCGAACCCGATTTTAAAACCGGCCCAAACCGGTTTTTTTTAAAACCGGTCCGGAACCGACCCTAACCTTCGAGTTTGGTCAGGGTTGAGTTTTTGAAGATTGGTTTGGGTTGGAAACTGGTCTGGATTGTAAAAACCGGTTGGGCCCAAAAACCGGTTTAAAAACCGGTCCAAATAAAAACCGAAAAAAAAAAGGTTTAAAAACCGGTCTGGAAATTTTCTAGCCGTTAGAAAACGGTCAGATGACCGTTGGAACCCTTTTCTAGCCGTTTTTTTTTTTTTGTTTTTTTTTTGGTATTTTTTGACCCACAATCATAGTATAAATACCCCTTAATGTTTAGGATCAATCACACCATCAAAAACACTCTCTAATCTTGCATTCTTCATCTAATTTCTCACAAATCACTCTCTATTTTCTAAGAAAAATGGCATCTTCACAACCACCAACTCCTCAAAGCCAAACCGGTTACGTCCAATTTGGTGCTTCTTCATCGCAAGCCACGGTTGTTAAGGTGGTTCCAACGAAAAGAAACCCTAATGTTCGGAAACACTTTGATTTATGTGTTATGAGTGTTGGTCCAAACAAGGCGAGATGCAAATATTGTTCGGCTTTTCTTAAACATGATGCTAACTCGACCTTGAGAGACCATGTGGAAAAACCATATTGTAAAATTTTGAAAGAGCAAAAAAATTCTCAAGGTGGAGCCTCGATCACACAAGAAGGCGACTTGTTTGTGTACAACTTGGAAGCGGTTCGCGAAGAAATGGGGAATTTTGTCATACAAGAAACGTTGTCTTTCAATCATTTTGACAACCCACGTTTGACGAGGCTTATTCAACGAACACTTCAACCAAGATACACACATGTGTGCTACTCTTAGACGTGATTGTTTAAGAAGATGGAAACAAGCAAAAAATAAATTAATTAGTTATTTTGAAAATTTAGAAACCGGTGTTAACTTAACAAGTGATGTTTGGTCCGCACCACACGGTTCACCCGACTCTTATATTTGTGTAACGGCCCATTGGATTGAACCGTCTTCTTTGGCAAATGATGAAACGAACTATTGCGTTTCGATTGTTTGATTACCCTCACACCGGTACAAATATTTTTAATATGATTGACAAAGTTATTCAAACGTTTAAGTTAGAAAACAAGATTTTATCAATATCTTTTGATAACGCGTCGAATAATACCGCGGCAATCACACAATTAAAATTAAAATACCAACCTATTTGTGAAGGGGTATTTTTTCATAGTCGTTGTGTCGCACACATAATCAATTTGGCCGTTCAAGATGGTCTAAAAGTTATTGAAAAACAAAGAGAAGGTTTTCGAAGAATGTTACGCGATATATATATATAGCAACAATACAAGGCATGCTAAATATATAAAATTTTGCAAAAGTGTGAATGCCATTTGTTTGGGTCCGAATTGGGATTGTCCAACAAGATGGAGTTCCACTTGTAACATGTTCGAAAAACACGTTTTGCAAAAATGTAGTTTAAATGCATTTCATGAAATTTTGGTTAGTAGGGGAAAAGCGGCACCATACCACCATTTGAATTGGAATGTTATTGAAGTTGTTTCGGAAATGCTACAAGTTTTCAAAGCTTCAACCACAGCTTTGTCAGGAGTTTATTATCCCACAAGTTGTATAACACTTCACAAGTTATATAACATGACTAGAAAATTAGGGTAAATGGATTGTAGAGGTAGTCCATACAATGAAATGGCGGCAACTATGAAGGAAAAATTTAGAAAATATTTTTCGGAATTACCGGCGGTTTTTACTTGGGCATCCGCTTTAAACCCGTGTTACAATATAGGGGCGGTAGAAAATATAATTGAAAAAATTTGCAACGAGTTGGAGTTGAACACGGTAAAAAAACCATTTTTTTCACAAGGTATGGTAGCAAGATTTAACAAACATCTCACGGATATGTATGATGTTTATTTTGAACGTTATGGTCAAATGTCGTCCATTCAAATGCAATTGAGACAGGCTTCTCAAAATGTACTTGATACAGACATGGATTTATACAATTCTTTGTTGGACACATCTAATAAACGAGCACGAGGTAACGCTAACTTGGGAGGTATGGTGCCGAAAACTATTTAAAAGGTTTGACTCCCGATAAATTTAAAAATTTTGATGTGTTCGCTTGGTGGAAAAGTAAGGAAGATCAATTTCCGGTCGTAGCCGCCATGGCCCGAGCTTTACTAACCGTCCAAGCTTCCACGGTAGCTTCGGAATCCGCTTTCTCTATTAGTGGCAGGGTCATTTCGATACGTAGGACGCGACTAACTCCACCTTCGGTAGAGATGGCGATTTGTTTGAAGGATTATTTGGATGCGGCGGAGAGGGTGCAAAACATACGCTCACTTGAGGGAGAACTTGAATATGAAGGCGAAGTGTACGAGGACGAGGTCAACGCGGACTTAACCGAACCAATGTTCGAATATGAAGCCGAAATGGATGAATGGATAAGAAGCAACTCCGGTTCGAGTGAAGATTAGACTATGTTTGAAGACTTATTTCGTTTAAGACTATGTTTTTTAAGATTATGTTTTCTATTATGTTTCATGTTATCTTTGGATTCCTTTATGTTTCGATGCGTTTTTATCGTGTTTTTTAATCAATGAATCGTATTTTTAAGTTACATTGTGTTGATAATAATTTGTAGTGTTTAAATTGTTCAAAAAAAAAAGTCTGCAGCAAAACAACAGTTGTTTGCAGCCAGCAGATAAAAAAAAAACCGGTTTTTTTCCAGCATTTGACCGGTTTTTTTTCCAGATTTTTTTTAGAACCAGTTATCAACCCGGTTCCAATCGGTCTGGATAGTTGGTGGGTTTTGTCTCTAAAAACCGGACCGGTTTTAAAACCAGTTAAAAAACCGATTTTTTTTAACCCAAAACCCAGACCGGTTTAAAAAAAAAACCGGTTTGTCCATGTCTACTTGCGTATAGTATATATAGAAAGATTCCTAAAATAGTTCTCGAGGATGCATCTCCATCTCCTCGTTCAAAGCAGCATGGTAGATCAATACGCTTATCTTATATAAGAAAGAAAATAAGCAGGGGAGCCAAGAAGCTCAAAGAGAGTGTGCTAGCCGCTACTTCATTTCGTATAATGACAAGGCTTTCTCTTTCTTAGCGCTCAGAGAGACCCAAATACTAGTAGCCCCGCTAAATGGTGATTCAACATAGATTCTACATCTTGAAACCAAGCCAGTTTTGGAGCAGCTTTATAATAATGAAACCAACCAGCAAAAAGCATTAACGCTACAAAGATCAATGCACCAATTGCGGTACAATAGAGTTCTAATTCGCTAGTTATTCCAGATGCTCGCCAAATCTGAAAAAAACCCAGAGGTTATTTCTATTCCTCGGAAGCCTCTGCCCACATCACCATTCAATATATTTCTTGGCCATAAGACACACCTCTATTATTTTATTTATTATATACTTAGAGCAATCATTGTAGCAAGTAACAGATTGAAGTGTTGAACTGAAATATGAATAGAAAAATGAAGAAAATGTTAAAATATTATAATCTGTTGATTTAACTAAAACTATATAGTGGTAGACGGGGCCTGGGGAGATTGACACCCAAGATATGTTGGTACAATATTTGCTGTGCATCTGTCAGTAACAGGCGGCCACCTTCCTATTTAGTATCTCTTATATTTTCGATTGTTATCATGACTATTGTGAACATAAATACTTTTGATGTATACTACTTTGATAAATACTTTTAGATTTTGCTATAAGTTTCGAAAATATAAAATGATGCTAAACTTTGATAGACATATAAAGAATACAAGTACAGCATCATATTATCGTGGTTTGAATTACTTTTTGTTCACTTAAAACGATTCTGAAATGTCATTTTAAACATTTTGTTCACATAAATACTTATAAGAACTTAAGAAGTATTAAAAAGAAGGTTTTTATTTCTTATTTTAATCTTTGCTAAATCAAATGAACCGATAAATATGAAGACTTTGTCGTTAGTGCAACACCCTATCGAGATATGGGAAAACAAATTTAGTGAGATGTGATAGTAATTTTGAACACAAATGGATATATTTATATACTAAGTTATACCCCGAGAGTTTTTTAAGATACATAAATCTAATATAAAGTGATAAAATGTGTGTTATGAGATAGCATAAAAATTAATATACTATAATATGATAAAGGGCAAACAGTCTGCTTTTCCCGTGCTTTTCAAGTCAAAAAATCCCATGGTGGGAGTGACTATTGATGTATCACATAATTAACATATAAAACATTCATAATCAGTCTCATAATAGGATAGAATTAAGTTTAAATTATTAATTTTGGGTACTTAATCAGTCTCATAATAAAATAAAACATGCATTTTCAGTCTGATTTTAATCTTTGCTAAATCAAAGGAACCGATAAATATGAAGAAACTTTGTCGTTAGTGCAACACCCTATCGAGATGTGGGAAAACAAATTTAGTGAGATATGATATTTAGTAATTTTGAACACAAATGCTTATAATATAAAGTGATAAAATGTGTGTTATGACGTAACATAAAAATTAATGTACTATAATATGAGAAACCAACAATTTTAATCATGTGAATAAAAATAAAAATGTATATTAAAGAGAAAATACACGTTTGCATGAAGAGCAGAGGCAGAAGCAATCATTGCAGAGCATGATTGAGGCGGTGGTATTGAAGATGTAGTTTTTTTAGAAATGACTGGTTTTGACCTATTATGCTCTGGATGAATATGAAACTTTCATTTACAGTTTCATTTAGTGTAAAACAATTATTAGAAACTTGTGTATCACACGGGTTATAACATTTTTTTATTTTTATTTATTAATTATTTGGTTAGAAAATTTAATATTACATGAGGTTGGATCAATAAAATATTAAATGGTTTTAAATAAGTGGTAAAAAAAATTAGTTAAGAAAATAAATATTAAATAAATAAGAGATAAACGTGAAATTATGATTAGATAATATAATTTCATATGAAAGAGAATTGTGATAATCATAAGATTTTTATTTATATAGTAAAGTAATAATAAAGACAAAGACAAATATAGTAAAGTAATAATAAAGATAAAGATTATAAATTAATAAAATTGTGTTAATTAAGTTACTAATAACCTAAAATTTTTGCAGGAACTCAAGGGTGGGGATGGCCTCACCAACCGACATGTGTCCCCAACCCAATCGTTGTATTATATACTAGATTAAAGTCCGCGTGAACACGCGGGTCAACAAAATAATATTATTCTAAATGTTTTAACTTTAATATAATTTAAAATTAATCATTGTTTTAGGTGAAATCGCGCGTGGACATGCGTGAAGTCTAAATCATTTTTAATAGAATTAGTAAAGTCAAACATCTGTTGCAAGCAAAGTCTGTTTTAGAGCACTGGGTCTGTTAAGAAGATCTGTCTGAAACAGCTATTGCTTCAAACAGCTGAACAACTATTTAAGACAGATGTCCTTAACAGACCCACTACTTTGGAACAGACCTTAGTAAACAGACTTTGCTTGCAAATAGATGATACATGGTCTCTTAAATACAATCCAACCTTCGATAAAGACTGTCCGTGGCTTTTATTGATGGTCATTACGAAACATAGGGATAATGGGAATTGACACCTTTGAAACTTCACTGGAATCTTGTTATTAGATGGAATTATAGTTATTCTAGGTGAAATCCGGCGTGGACATGCGGTTCAACAAATAACATTATTCTAAATGTTTTAACTTTAATCTAATTTAAAATTAATTGTGCATACTTGATAGTTGACATTGACATATGAGAACATAAACAGACTCTACTAAGGTCTGTTCTTCACCATCTGTTGAAGCAAGACCACTCTATTCTTCATCATCTTTTCAAGGCAACCACTGCTAAAGCTTCAACAGACATTCTTCACAGCAGACTCTGTTTCTTCATCAACAGATATTGTCTTCAACAGTCTTTACATAACAACAGACCTTTCTAACAATATTACATTACAACAGACTTTGGACTTCAGCAGACTTTGAATAACTAATTCAAGATTATAACAAACTCACCTCTATTCTCGTGCCCTTAAGAGAAAGAGAGCTAATTCTTTTTTTAATCGTTTTTATATAAATTCTGAAATGAGAGGAGGGTGAACAAATGTGATATACCAATAATAAAAAAAATTAAAATATATAAAGACAAGAATGCCCATATAGTGGATGAAAATGGCAAGATTTTTTAAACCAAAGGGACCCAAATGCGAAAAAACAAACCTTTAGACGAAACTTTCAAAATTGGCCAAACCCATGCCCTGAAAACAAATTATACAATATTCTTAGATAATAGGTAACAAAGAATCACTTCATTATAAATTTAATTGCATGTAGTATAGATATAGACAAAACCTTCAATTTTGAGCAGCGAGCTGGCTGAGCCATTGCAAGACTGCTAAGATGTACACGCGGCCAAACCTTAATTTAATTCAATACAAAAAAAAAGAAAAAAAAGATTACAAATACTCTTGCAATGATTGAACAACATGTTATACAATAACTATCAGTAACACACTCATGAATAATCCTTCCAAAAAACTCAAGACGAACCAAGACGAATTGTATTATATTTGGAGGATGAAATAGAGATAGAGAGGGTGGCGAAAATAAAAGAAAGAAGATAAAATGATTGTGTTTTCTCTCTCCCTCTTTTTATATAATAAGGGTTTGATTTTATATTTTGAATTTGGAGCTTAAATTTGGAGCTCAAGTTTGAAATTAATGTTGGAGCTTCAACAGATGTGACCAACATATTGTTTAATTAGTAAATATTAGTAACAACTGTGACCCACATATTATTTAATTGGTAAATATTAATAACAGATGTGCCTACATATTATTTAATTGGTAAATATTAATAAAGATATGGTCCACATATAGTGCAAGTGGCATTATTTAATTACTTTATATAAGTAGCCGACATATTATCTCTATGAGATGTGGCTTAATGAGAGAATGAATAAAATTGAAGGTGTATTATAGATGTGTCATGTGGCTTAATTAGAGTTTGAATAAAATTGAACTTGCATGAAGCAATTGACAAGTGTCCAAATTGCAAAACAACAAAAATATACAATGCAACTATACCAATGGAAAAAAAACACGAAAATAAAAAATAAAAAAAACTAAACTAAAACTAAACTAAACTACACAAACAACAAGATACTGAAAAAAATATTTTTCTACGAACAAAATATTAACAAGTGGCTAAATCAGTAACTCGAATCGTTCTTGAAATATGCCGCGTCCCCAGCAACAACACCAAAAACTTGATGGTGCGTGAAGTATATATATTTTTATGAAGATATTTGTTCACACAATTTCTAGTTTTAAAATAGTTTTTACCCTAAATTAAACTACACACATGAAAGGCAAGTGTACCTATCGAAAAGTAATATAATTTAAATGGTAAGAACCGGATATCAATCCGTGGACGCGGTTTCTCAATACTAAACTTTTGTTATTGTAGAGCCTTTTCGAAAGTTGGGTTGATTTTTCTAAGTTAAAATTACTAAATATTAAATGACTCTAAAAATAAACGGATTTAAAAACAATACTAATTAAAAGTCATCTAAACTAAGATTCCACTAATGACATGTAATGTTCCTAAAGTAAGAAATGATGGTAAGACAAAACTCTCTAATAATTAAGTTCGAATCAAGGTCTCTTAATTATATAATCCTTTGGAAAATTAAAATGACAAAACACTTTAATCACCTAGAATCGTTCTTTGAAGTCCGTTTTGTAATATTTAAGTTAATCTTTAAACACGAGTTATTCATTTGTCAAAATTCCTAACTCGACAACTTAAGGAAAATTAATTTGAACAACAATTTAATCACCTAAAGTTGTTTTTATGTAGATAAATATTTATATTGTTCAACTGACAAATCTAAGGTTTAAAACTTGTAAGATAATAATTTTGGCCTAAACTACTAATTTACAATTTCCTATCAACCTTAGAATCTAACACAACACCATTATGATTTTTCCAAATCTAAGTGCAAGATTTCACACATCTTCAAGTTCTTCATCTCAAGTTAGTTAACAATTACCATTCCTAGTTTCATGTTATGAACCTAATTATTACTAACAAGACTCAATAATGAACATCTACACATGGGTTTTCCAACATTCACCAAACTAACATGGATTATGAACTTTAAACATATACAAAATTCCAAGAACAATACTAAAAATTCATCATCAAGATTAACATAAACTAAATACCATCATGTTTTACAATTATCACATTACATAATCAAAAGCTTCATCATAGTTTAGATAACTAAAGGTGTTTAGCCCATAAGGCTTACAACAACTACAAACATACTTGCTAAACTACCAAAATTCATGGTTAAGATTAAGAAATTCAAACCATAAGCAAGCAAGGTAAGTAGGTTGGTTGGTTGATGTTCCATGGTACTTCAATGGCCTTCAAAGCTCCTTTAGAATGGTGAAAATCGGCTGGAGAGAAGTGTGTTTGAACCCCCAAGACCCAACACCCAAAAATGAGCAAAATGAGGTGTTTTTATAGCAATCTGTCAAAAAGCGCGACCACGCTTTCCAAAAACGTGGCCGTGCTTATGCAGCTACAGTACAATGCTTTCTTTTTTCTCACTTTAAGTTATTGCCAAATTTAGCAAATCTCGAAACGGGCTCCGAGGCCAATCACACGACCGCGATTTTCAAAAGCACGACCGCGCTATGTCTGATTTGGACACATTTTGGAGAAGCACGACCACACTTATGAATTGCATGGCCGCGCCATATTTGACTTGGGCAAATTTTGCTCTTGATTTGAAAAGCATGACCACGCTTATGAATTGCGTGGCCACGCTTTTTCTCAGACTTCACCAAATTGTTGCTCAAGCTGCATAACTTCGTTGTTTTCTTCGTGTGCGCTGCTAGGGGCTGTATTTTCACAAAAACAATAACTAAGTATCGAAACCAATGAAAACACAATTGAAAATCAACAAATGGGAGATAAATGTGGGTGAAATTTATGTATAATTTTGCACATATCAATAAGACTACACGGTGTGGTCCTTGTAGGATCGAGATTCAGAAAAGAATTTTTAATACTACGTGCGTGGCCGATCGGAAGGCGGAATCAACGGATCGGTTAGTTGTTAGATGTGATAGATAAGTAAAAGAGATAAACAATAAAACACACACACAAATCAAATCGCAAACAGGCAGCACTTCGTTGTGTTTTAGATAAATGAGCAAGAGTTATATGAAAAAACCTTAAGGGTCCTATTTATAGTTCCCTTGGTCATACGCCTGAGCTGGCGTATAACCTCCTACGCCTGATGTTATTCCAGGCGTATGACTCTCATACGCTTGGAAGTATTACATACGTTCTGAAATATGCGTAAATGACCTAAAATGTTACCCGATAAACACTAAAACACTGTATAATCATGCCTACGACTAATGTAGACCTATCACTAGGTGGGGACATGTCACACCCCGCCAAGGCTGAAACACGGGGATACGACCATCGAAAGGTTTTCAAGCACAAGGTTCAAGCAACACACATTTTTATTAAAATAGTACCACCATGAGAGATGGATATTGTCATAAATTATTCAAACCGACATAATATTGTCTAGATAATGAGATAGTGTCTGAAACTTATGGCATTGAAACTAAAACATCACAGGACTGACAAGACCGATTCCATGCGGTACCACCCAGTGCATGCTCGAACCCCACTCTCAAATCCCTGCTGCCCTCCATTAGTTACCTGAAAAACATGCACAAAGATTTGTCAACAATAATGTCGGTGAGTTCACAGGTTTAAATGTACTAAATAAAGTTCTTGTGTAATTCGTGTATGACCAATCATAAGCTAGCTAAGCAAACGATCACTGTGCAAACCATGAGTCCCATAACCAACCCTCGTGACTGTTGTGCCTCGTGCATTGTACACTAAAAACAATGTATATGTATATATAGTAGAATACTAACACTCTTTTGTATGTATCCGGTTAGAGCAACTAACCAAGAGTGGGGGGTGTCAACCCAATAGATCTATTAAAGTGTTCCATGGCATTCGATAGCTAATGGTTATAGTAAGTGTAATACGAAGACTAGTGAGCTCATGAACCAAATGTCTCATGTTCCACATGGCAGTCATGATAGAATTAACACTCCATTGTAAATTGAACTAGAATTGTAACATGTTTATCCCCCGAAAATGTAAAAATAGTAAAATGGGGCCGTGAAACTCACCTAATAATGTCACGTGTGGCCTAGTGAAGCTGACAATGTAAGATATCTACCGCCAAGCAATAGTTGCCCTATGAATATTAAGAGCACGATAAATGGTATGTCCTTGTTGTTTATCATACAAGTTGTTCACCCGACATTCGTGGACCTTGGTGTGAGTTATGATTTGTGACCATTGTTATGATTTCAAAAGTGCTTTATAAAAGGTATGGTTTGGAGCCAAAACGTATTTATTGAAAATAAGATGGGCCCCACACATTATCATAGGTAACATACTATTCCCTATTCTAAAGTGTGTGGTGTATTTATGAAAAATGTAAGGGTTTAACACTAATTTTCACAAACATGCTCCTGACTGATGTGACGGGTTTTCAAAGCTGTTAGTTTTCTTGAAAAACTTTTCACAAAGTTTCTCAAAAATCTTAACCACATTACATTCCTAGTGTTCCTCTAATCATTTTCCTACAATATCATGCTCAGATTCGGGCCACAAATACTAGAAACCTAAGATTTTCATCAAGAACCTAAACTACTCAAAAACTCAAGAAAACGGACAGATCTAGACATAAAACACATAAAAGATGTTAGGGGCCAAGTATACATACCTTATAGTGAAGAATGGAGCCTGAAATGAAGGAAAATGGTGAAAAATGGTGGGTTTTAGGGTGGTGGCGACGGGTTTGGCAAGAGGAAGGAGATGAAGTCGGTTTTGAAAAGTCAAAAAGTGACTTTAGAAACCCTAGTTCTGATCTGCACGTGTAAGCACGGGCGTGCCACCTAAGAGCATTCACATCCCATCCACCATTTTACCCTATAATTTAACTAAAAAAATCATACTTTTTAAAATTTATCTCTCAATTTAAAAAACTTCCCACATCCCATCCACCATTTTTATCTTTATCTTACTCACAAACACATATTTTATTATATTTCTCGTTTTCATACACTCACAATAATTTGGTGGAGGATGAATAGTAGCTTTTTATATATGAAAAGCTATGATAACAAATTTTCATAATATAAAGATAGGGTATAAAATGGTGGATGGGTTGTAGTGTGTTTTTAGTAGGATTTTTTAAATTTTAAAGATGGGGGAAGGTTTCATGGGTGGGTTGTGAATGCTCTAAGGTGGCACGGACGTGCACTCCTGCTCAGATTCCCGTTTTTCACGTTTTTCAATTTTAAAACCGTATTTAAGGGTCCGTTTTTAAAATGTTTAGTCGGGTTTCCCCAAAATAATTTTTAAAACCCCAGTTTGAAAAACTTCGTCCGGTCTCATTTTCCACATTTTCTGCACTTACCTGGCGATCTTCAAGGGATGACAAACCGACCTCTAACGAAAATAAAGAAGAAATAAAAGCCCTCCAAAATAAAAGTTGATGACTTTGGTGGTTTCAGCTGTCCTCACGGGGATTCTCCAAGGTGGCCAATCCAGAAGCAAACCTGCAAAGAAAAACCAAAACAACCGCAATCATTGAAAATAAAGCAGAAATAAAATGAAAAAGGAAAATAAAACAGACCAAAAACAAAAGGAAAAATAAAGTGAAAAGAAAAATAAACCGATCAGCAAAGTGACTTGGGTCTTTCTTTGGAAACCAATGTGTTCCCCGGCAGCGGCGCCAAAAACTTGGTGTGTATGGTTTAGTAATTAAAAAGATATCATTTTCCCGGTGTAAAAAACTTGGTGTTTTAATCCAGAAACTTTGGTTTGGGTCAAATGACTTAATTTTACTAAACTGGTTTTACCAGGTTTAAATTTATAAAGTAAACAATATTTACTTTTGAAACTAAAACCAACACATAGGCAGAGAACCTGACGTGCATAGTATAGCTTCTTGGGTAAGTATTGAGTATCGTATCCCCAAGGATCACACTTTCCCCTACTCAACCTTACATCAATTTACTGATCGGATTTTAAAAAGAAAAATAAAACGGAGGGGTTCATTAATAAAAATAGTTTTTGAAAAAGGTTTTGGTTTTGTAAAATAAAAAGATAAAAATAGTAGAGTAGTAAATTATGCATATCTCGGGGTGCATTGATTTAATAGTTAAGTTTATTATTAGAATTAATAATTTAAGTTAGTGAGTTTTATGAGGAAGACGATAGGGATCTTGAAGTGTTGACCCTTTTATAGAGAAGCGGAGGCTACTACTTGCGTAGAATGCTGAACCTCTCCAGCGTGCGTCCACCTAGGGTCTCCGCCAAGGCCTCGCGTATAGCGGGCTCCTCAAACCGCGGTCAAGTATCTTGTCTTCGAACTCATCTTCTTCTTTAAGCGGAGACTTCACTTTCGACCTGGAACACCGTACACCTCGTCTTAGCTCTCGCATTTCGTACCGAAGGGTCTCGCCTTAGGGTCATTCCCGAGTAGGCCAATAACAAATCCCCATTGGTTAACGAACTAGGTCGATGGATCTCTCCTACAGTTGGTATCAGGAGACCGTACCCCCATTGGTTAACGGCGTTGTACTAACGAGAACTAGATAAAGAATCCATTATTTGTTTATCTTTATTGTGACACTTAATATTTAGTGATCAAATAAATATAAAGTTGGTTAAATTAATGATAACTTAATTACTCAACCCTTAACCTCCCGTACTGGATGAGAACCTTGATAAAAGGTGGCACATAATCCTAAAGGCGTATGATACAAGAGATCACTGGTGCGCCCTTAGGGAAACCGCTCTTTACCAAGAAGATCATCCAATCATCTGGTAAGTACCATAAACGTGTCACTCAGATCTGGTCCACTTCATAAGCCATTGCTTAGAACCCGGTTCGGATATCAGAAGCCCGAAGGATCTGTCTCGCTACCGGTTTCCTTGCCTTGGATCTAGTTCGGGACTACCAGAAGCTGATTAAACCTCTAGTTATTTTAGTTAAGTTAATCAATTATTATTTTAAATTTTCGGATGAGCTCACAAGTGCATGGGTTATTACACACCATGGGTACACTCATGAGTTCTCCTAATAAGTTAATATTGATTTAAGGTTTAAGTTATCATCAAAGCAAACCTGTCACAAAGATAAACAAATAAGGATTAGAAGAAGAGGACACCACAAATAACTAAAAATAAACTACTAAAAATAAAACTAAAAGTCTACAAATCAAGTGGGTTCATGATAATAGAAAGATACAACCATAGAACATGATCAACATAAGAACATGGCTGCTCATAGACAAGCTATCCATCTTCAAGTGATATGTATGATCCTCACGACCCTCGATATTATTGCATAACTACTCTACGATCCTCTTCTTGGCCAAGCCGGTCGAAGCCTAACCATTGAGGGATGTTAGGATGGCCAGAAGGCCTCCCATAAGACCCCAAGATCTGTGGAAGAAGCTTGGAGTTCAGCCGAAGAGAGCACAAGAAGGGATGACCAAATGGTGAGGGTTAGCTAAATATTTATAGACCTCCCAGGGGCAGCACGGGCGTGCACATGGGTGTCGAGGGCGTGCTTGCAGTTACACGTACGTACTGTTGCTGCATGGCTGAGTCTGTCTGTCCTTTCCTGTCTGGCACGGCCGTGCAGCACGAGATGGCACGGGCGTGCATATCTGCATTCCTATGATTTCTTGCCCTTCAAGTTTCCTGCGTTGTCTTCTCGCGTGCAGGGCCTTCGTGCAGGTGAGCGTGGGCGTGCAAGGTCACTCCGGGATTGATTTTAGCATTGGTTAAGTCCCGGGATTGTCTTCTGAACATACAGGGAACAGGCTTGAAGTCTGGTATCTTCAGGAATCTCCATTTTTTGCATGTTTTCACCCGGAAATCCTTTGTTTCCGTCTTGGAGCTCCAGTTTCCTGAGATAATCAAATAGGAACAAATTAAGCATCAATTATAACTAATGTAAGCCTAATTGTGACCTATTTTGCAACTGTTTATGCCTGTTTTATATGTTAATTCTGTGAGTTATCACAATACCCCACACATAGACTATTGCTTGTCCTCAAGCAATCATCCACAATACACCAAGGCAAACTGTAGCTAAAAAAACCCGCAATCCATTTATTTTATTAGATCACTAGAAAAATAAAATTGCATGACACGCCTACTTAACCCGTACGATTTTGCTTGAACCTATACCTGCTCACAATGTTCACTCACCACTCTGGTTTTATCATTTAGGTGAGTTTTGGGGGTGAACACTCGTGTCCTGACCGAAGTCGACTCAAGTCATAGGCTTGTATGCAAATCAAGTCCTCGTCTCTAAACCAACTAACTAAGATAAATCAAGAGGACTTTTATTCGGCTTGTAATGTAGGGGCGTAAAGATAAAACTAACTACTTTTTTTTAACTATGTACAAGGGGGATGAGTCACCAAATCACAAAGGTGCGTCAAGGCTGTGAAGATGACGAAGCAGCAAAGCGTCGAAAAGGGCGGCTGCGTCGTTGAGCAACATTTTCCGCAGCGATCTCTGAGAGGAGTTGGGTGTTTATCCCGAGGTCTTTCATCATGGCTATCTCGTCCCTCACCGTGTAGTCGACGTTACTTCCTTTCTAACTTTTCTCTCGGCTCGGTATCGAATAGCACCCTCATGGATCAGTAAAGTATATTCCATCTGCGAATGAGTTTAGTTGTTACTGCACTTTCCATCATGAGACCAGTGGCCACACTTCCTACACTTGTCATATCTTTTGGCCCGTCTCTTTGCAGCACTTATTGATTGTCCACAAAAGGGTGGATTTTGTTCCATCTTCCGCCACAATTTCCTTTCGTCTGCAGTCTTCTCAAAAATGATTTGTATTACTTCTGGTGGCAGACGTGGCAGAGCAAAGTGGAAACAGCGAAGCAAGTGTTCGTCCAACGGATGCATCTTGAGAAAGCGAGGGGGAAACAAGAGAGAGAATGGAGATCACAGAAAGAGAGTAGAGAGAGAGCTCGGAGTAGGAGAGAGAGAAATAGAGAGCGAGAGAGAGCAGAATTCCAGTTCTTTAGGGTCTCACCGGTCAAAGACCAAATTTTAACTTTGAAGAACTTTCTTTGGGCTCTCTTTTTGATTTCTCTCTTTTTGATTCACGCTCTCTGTTTATTTTTGCTCTCCCCTACATATTATTCATTATTTTTTTTAGAAGATCTCCCTCTTGGCCCCATCTTGTGTTGCTCCCTCCTTTGTCAGCGGTGTTGCTTTTTTTTCAAACTTGCACTTCGCGCCCTTGGTGATGAAATGTTGAAGCTGCTGTAGTGACGCGTGATCGGGACTCATTTGTTGGGTGAAGAAACGAAGGCTAAGGCTCAAAATGGTTTTTCTAGGGGAAAAGATTTATTTGGGGAGAAACCTAAATGCCTCTATCATATTTATTTTAGGAATAATGGAAATAAATAATCCCAACTATTGACTATTGGTCAATAACAGTCCCAACTACGAAAATCACCAATATTGGTCCCAACATTCGACATATTGGAAACGAACGGACCCAAACTAACGGAGGCTAACTCCGTTAGTGTGATGCTGACGTGGTGTGGTAACGGGTCAACGTATGGTCCGCAAGGTTGTGATAATGGTCATGTTATCCGGTAAGTCCCACAACTTAGTGAGGGGCCTTTGATCCAAGAAATGGGAAAAACAACCCACGTTATGTGTGGTTTGCATGTTGGTAAGTTAAAATGTTTTCTCAAGACTAAAGCACGCCTATGGCGTATAAACCAAGCAAAGAAATCTGGTTAAGGAAAATGGTGTAAATTATGTCCGTAAGGGCATAAACATTTTTTAATATAATGGCGGGTTAAAAACAATGATTTCTAAACAAAACATAATGCTTAATGGTGAAAATAATGAGAAATTACCCATAGAGTAAAATGGGAATTCCAAAACTATGATCAAGATTGATCATTGAAACGAGTCACGATAAATCATAACAAGTAGAAATTGAAAGTCGGAAAATGGTATAAATAGAGAAAGAAATGGGCAAATTGCAATCGTACCAAAAATCTATACTACTATATAATGGGTTCTAGATTAGCAAGATAGTAATTTTCATCTAATTTTAATACACATAAAAATATTGTTTTTGCATTTGGTACAAGTGTTAATGCATAAATAATTTCTCATTTACAACATTGTCCCTCTACATTTTTAGCATTCAATAATATAGTGTAATAAATGACAAACAATAATGTAGTGTTATTACATCTAGCATTTATATTTATAATGCAATACTATTTTATAAAAGCTTGTAAAAAACTTATTAACTTATACTAAAAATAATACATAAAAATTTGACTAACATATTCAAACTCAAATAAAAGAGATAGGCATCGTCCCATTCGTGACTGACTCGGTCATTAGCAAAACCAAAATAATTGTCAAACAAGAATACATGATGACTTTTAGTTTAAAAGTTATTGTATATGTAAGAAAAGTTTACGGTTAAAAATTACAATCAGACAAATATTGTGTTAATGAAAAGCAACGACATGGTTATTGTGTTAATTAAGAGCAATGTCATGGTTTCTTTGATCGAATGTGGTGGTTTCCTTGATCCGTGCATACAACAAAAACTTCTCCATCACATCTATGGGTGTCTCATTAGACGAAACAATCGCCAACATGAGAAATGGCTTATATACGTTCGGATCATATTAGGGAATATGCCATAAAATCGACCAGTTATTACCACGGGATGGCAAACCCATCCCATACGCCATTCTTTATTTTTTTATGGCTTCATTATAGTATTTAGCTACTTCTTTTTACCAGAGACTGAAATCTTGTCTTCTTCCTTCAAGTTTTGAGTATTCTCCTGCATCGCTTTTTATTTTCATGCGTGCTTTCAATATCAAAGGACTTCTCTTACATATATTGTGTTCAAGAGTATTGCTTTTAATCATTATTTTTCATTTATGTTTTTTGTATTTAGAAAACTCTATGGTGTCATCTATTATTTCAAATTGTGGATTAATTTTACACCGCATGATATTTATTACAAATTTACAGTGTTATTCTACTACAACATCTACACCTACTTTCTACTAAAATTTTACGCCCTCCAATCATATATTACACATTATCAGTATGTTTGTATAATGTACAACACCAACAGCCTGATTGACCAAAAACAACAGCCAAACACAATGTAGCCCCGCCGCAACGCGCGGGTTCCTGCTAGTGAGTTTAAATGCTTGGAGTTGAGTTTAATGCCAAATGATAATAAAATGAGAAAAGAAAATTATACTAGGATGTGTAATGTTTCATAATGGGTTGATTTGGGTCAAGGGGTTAAATGAATGAACCAGTTAGATATTGGGTTAAAATATGTTAGGTGACATTACTAATCATTTGGGTAAAGAGCCCAAACGAATAAATGAGTTAGATTTTGGGTCAGAATGAGTTATAGCTCATAGTGGGGCGGTTTGGGTCAAGGGCGCAACTGAACAAATGATTTAGATATTGGCTAACCCTAGTACGGAATGTGGGATATGGGACTAAAATATGGGGAAGGATGTTCCTGGAAGATTAAAAACAATTAAACAATGGTTGGGATAAGTTATTGAAAAATGCAGCCCAAAATGCCCAAATTTAGCCAAACTGCACAAATTTAGCTAAGTATTTGTATTGCGAAACTTGGAAATTGACTTAAGTGTCATAAAAACCCAGCTGTTGAAAATTTATGTTAAAAAGGTTCGCCGTGCACCGCGGTAGGCGGCACGTTTGTTTCATTTAACAGGTTCTTTGCGTATTGTGAAGAACTGTTAGACCATGAATAATGTTTTCTTTTGTTGTGTTTTGACCCATTAACCTAGATACTAATGCTAATACTAATCGTATTTGTGTCTATTTATGGTAGGTAAGGTCAAGTGGTAACACCAAATGAAACAGACCAAGCGAGGAAATGAACACTCAAGACATTCATCTCCCTTTGGAATATCATAAGGAAAATGATTAAACATGATCATGTGTGTGTGATGTATTTAATCCAATGGTATATGTGTAATAATGTGACGTAATAATCTAAGCCGCCACTAAAGATGGTTTATGCTTTTATTGTCTGGGTTAACTGTTAACGCAGACTAGCAACCTTTATGTCAAGTTGAGTTTTTTTCTAAATAATAAATAAAAAATTAACACGCAAAATACTAGGACCTAAGCGTCGGATATTGTAAGATATTCAGTAATATTAGGAAAGTGTCTTACATTTTTTTTTACCCAAGAGAGGTTGATTACTTGATTCCTGTGGGATTTGGTTTCGCTAGGGCGATCTAGATTCATCTTAGCATTTCTTCATTTATCCTGCATCAAGTCCAGTCGACTATCCTTAGGAGGAGGTTTATTATATAAAAACAGGGTCTCCAGTCAGTTACCAGAGTCAGGATTTATTGCTTGTGTCTAGGGATTTTCGCCTGGGAAGCCGGTCTTCTCCATATCTGAGCTTTCCAATTTTCTAGTTTCGTCTTAGCTGTCGAGTTTACTTTTATTGTTGCATTATATTCCTTTTCTTTTCCTCTGTAGTTCTTCTTCGTTATCAATCACCACATTTCTTACAGGCGAAAAAAAAATCATAACCAAACATTATTCACTTATCTCACTTTATTATGTTTGGTTTATTGATAATTTGAAGGGTCAAACACCAAGAAACCAATCAAACATTGGATCTAAGGTGGAAAAAGAATAGCCGGTCGGAACGTCAGATCTTCCAGTTTAGGCGATTAATGGAGGCCCTTAAAATTTTGGGGCCTAAAGCCGTTGCTTTGTTTAACTTATGCTAGAGCCGACCCTGCCTCAGAGGAGGGCTAGGGTAAATAATAATCGTATCTATCTATTTATTAAAACTATACGTTGTGGCCCGCGAGCAGCCTGCCGCTAGTCACAATGTGATCCACCTGGATAGCTTGGCCCATAACAAGACCCAACGACCATTACCGCGAGCGAGCCCAAGCAACCTAGCTCGCGTGAGCTAGCGAGTCAAATTCAAAAAGTCTTGGCCGTTGGTAGCTAGCTAACGGTCAAAAGTAATAAATTTAATTAAATTGTTGCTTGATTTTGAGTAAAATATACATATATGTATATATAGTGCTTGTTGATCAAAAAAAGATCTCAATTTTTTATCTTCCACTTGATCAAAAATGGCAAACCAAAACCCAAATTCAAATCCAATCTCAGCCCCAATAAACCGTGTGTGACCACCAATGTGGACTGTAGAGGAAGAATTCGCCTTGTTGAATTGTTATATTCACCAACAAGAGCAAGGAGATCTTGTGCGAAGCCAAAGTTTTTGGCGAGCGGTTGTCACCCGATTCAACCAACAAATGGGTGAAAACCATCGTTTAACTGACGCGATATATGGAAAATATTGTTCCATGAAGGCTAAGTGCACCATGTTTGAGCAGTTCTACATGAATGCGATGAACGAGAACCCGGGTTTAAACGATGAAGAGTTGATTGAAATGGCTCGTAATGAGAATACTGAGCCATACACAATGATAACTTCCCACGTGTTGAGAGTTGGAGACTTATGAGAGGACGATTTCTAATATAGTCGTCTTTCTACTATTTACTTTATGTTTTTAAAATAATTATTTGATGTTTTATGAAACGTGACGTTATTTTATGATTTTTAATGTTTATTTTGATATTGATGCAATAGAATGTTTTATAAAAAAATTACAAAAAAAAACCCTGATAAAGTGATCGCTCACCTTGAGCCATAACAGGATCAAGTGAGCAGTATTAACACTTTAGCCAGTGTCATGTCAGCACCCAGTTGTCCTATTTTAAATAGAATAAAGTATGTGGTAGGCTTGAGTGACAACGGAACTAAACTAACAAGGGCTCATAGACATCATATCTTCGATTTGGGTCAGACAGTTGGGAATCATCGGTCCTCTAAACAAAAACCCATGGGCCTTCTTTTATTATTATTATTAAATAAATATTAATAGGCCCAAACATACAACCCCATAACCTTTCCAACCAATCTTTTCTCTTTCTTCAACCCAATTCATTCATCTTCATTCCTCACTGTTTAAAGATGCCCCAAGGTTTGCCCTTTAAACTTCCTACATGTCTGTTATTGCTTTACTATTAATAATAATATATATGTATTCATATGGGTGTTTGATTGATTGATTGATTGTTGTTGATAGATCTTCCTGGGTTCTATTATGATGCTGAAAAGAACAGGTATTTCCCTCTTAAATCACCCATTCCTGGTTCTTCTTCAAGAAACACCTCTTCTGCTTCAACCAGTGCTCAACCCCTTAAACCCACTAAGGTATTACTATTATCTATTCATACATGCTATCAAGTTTCAATTTTTATATAGGCTCTGTTTATTATGATGTATGCATTGATTGTTGAAGTTATTGACTTTTTTTTAAATATTTGAACAGAAACAGGGGAAGGATGATGGGCAGAAGGCTAAAGTTGTTAAGATGGTTCATGTGAGGGAGTTGTGTGGTAATTCAGTTATCTGTAACAAAAAGAAGGCGAGCTTTCGAGAGCAGTATGAAAACATGCGAGTGTCGAAACCGACAGTGAGTTGAGTTGATCTTGTTTCTGATGGTAATTCATGTCTGGATGTTTGTTGGATTTGATTTTGTTTTGTTTTGTTTGTGATGTTGTAGATTTGGAAATACGAAGGAACGGGGAGGGCTGTGGATGCTGCGTTGGAACATGTATATGTTAACATCCAGGCAAGCGAAGGGGTCGTTGAATCAGAGTTGTTGCTCACTGGTGGTCTTAATAGAACCTTTAGGTATTGTTTCAACTATGATGTAGATTAATAATTAATAATGTGGCTGTTACATTACTAAAATTTATGCCTTTTTGAGATGGGTCATTTCCTAGTAGTTCTTTTAGTGACTTGGAACTCTTAGATGGCTATTGGTTTCACATTTAGTATACTTCTTCTCCTACTAAAAGGTCGTGTATGATCGCCATATCTAGAGGCTAGAAAGACCAAAAGTAATAAAGTTCTAGCCTAATTTTGAATTCGGAGACAGACTAATTTATTTAGAGTGTTCTACAATTGTATCAAGATAAGTATTGATCTCAGCCATATTTAGGTGGTTTTTGGAGCTTAGTTCTTCTCTTACAGTGAGAGCCTTTTTTCTATATACCGGCCGTTTGGAAGGCATTTTCAAGCAGTCCTTAGAATATGGTTTGGTCGGTTTTTTGATGTTCTTGATGAGATTTCTGTGACTATCAGTCCTTGGGAACTATATAGTTAAAGGCGCGTGCCTAGGAAACCAGATGAGGCAAGGCTAGGCGCAGCAAACCCGTCTTGAGTGTAGCAAGGCGCACTGAACTGGGGAAAAACTGGCCCAAGACGGCAGAAAACCTGTCTGAACTGGCCAAAAATAGTTTAGAACGGTCTGAAACAGCCAAAAATCAGTCTCAACCAGCAGAAAACAAGTGAACAGCTAAAAATGGCCTGGACCGGACGTGCGTCTTTCATGCCTTTGGCGTGTGCTTTTGTAAGCGCCTTGCACCTAGGTGACAAGCTCACCCTTTGCACGTTGAGTGCGCCTTGAGCCTTTAACTGCTATTATCACGGTTATTATCCTAATAGTTTATGTGGATAACATTAAATCATGAGAGATAATATCAACATGTTATTAGATTTGAAGCACTTCTTATAGTCAGTTTTACGTTTCAGATCTTTTGGACTAGATGTATCGCGGTCTCTACAAGGGATTCTTCGATCTCAGTAGAATTATATTTTTCAAATGTTTACTTAGTGTGGTCTACTAGGGTGCAAACTAGTAGCCAACTTGATACTTACTATAGCTTATAGGAAAACTCATGAGGATGAAGTCGGAGTCCTATGAAGAAGTGAGAGAATTACAAAAGACTAGTCAGGACATTTAATTAGCTAATCGTTATATGACCGGATATATTATTTCTAGTTATTCTCTTGAGCCAGTTCATATCTTGTGTCTCCTCTATACAAAGGTCATTGGATGCAACACTTTGTGTTTTACCTGTCTTAAGTCCACACCAGGCCTAAGGATATATTTCCAAAATAGGATCACTAAAAGTGGAAAGATAACTCTAGCATAGATTGGGCTTGTTGTCTTATTTATTGGAGATTGTTGCGAGGTATTGTGTATATGTTACTATGTTAGGTAATTTAGTTTCTTATAAGAAGTTAAGAACAAGAAACAACACACCGTCTCCCAATAAAACGCTAGTCAAAGTACAAAGCTATCATTTATGTCAACTTTGGCTTGATTAACATATGTATAATTATAGCCTGTCAATTAGGTTTCTTGTTTTTGTTCAGTTGTCACTTAGTTACTTCAGTTTCCTTTTAAAAGCTTAGTATTGTATATAAATTAAAGTGATCACTCACGATGAATGTACATAAAATTCTCATATGCATTTACAGTGATCATGTGGAATCTTGAAACAACAAAGTGCGTGGTTGAGAATCAATTTGCGTCTTCTGCACAAAATAGGCATCTCAAACCCATAAAATATTTAAATTCAACTGTCCTTGCTGGTTACGGTGTGCTGCATAGTGCATGAAACCAATAACTTACATGTTTTTTTTTTTTTTTTTTTGCGGGACTTGAGAAAAAGTACCTAACTCCCTACTATCACTTTTGCCAATGACATGCAGTTCATATGAAGCTGGATGTATTGGAGAACATACTGATAATGGTACGCACCACGTGCCAGATGTCGTGCAGCCTCTGAACATAGAAAACCAAACATCATTAAAACCACCAAGACTTTGGCACGCGAATGGAGCTTCAATGTTGATACCTTCAAATCTATCCTGTATAAAGATACCAAGAAACCATTATGACCCTCAACCTGCTGATGTTGATTCATCAGTTTCACATGCTATGTATCCTTCACATCCTTCATTTTAAAATGATATCTACCCGTTAACGTTAAAGCATTATTTGACCGATCATATGTTTAATATTTAGACTTTAACTGAAAGCCAACAGAGTAACTACTCTTGGATCTGAAACATCTGGTGGATCTGTTTATTCACTAAACCTTAGTGAACCATTGGAGTATGTTGCGGGCAATGCCTTACTTGGTCAAAGATATGACTTGATTTCTTCTATATCAAAATCAACAATTTGGACAGCTGATTGCAATTCAAATGGAAACCGAACTGTAATTGGTACGTTTTTTACTGGCATTTGTTGTCTTGCTTATTTATGTTATATAAATATAAATTTGGATTCTGTAGGCACCGATGGTGGAGCTGCTTTGGTACATATGGAATCTAGAAGAAAATCGTGGATATTCCGTTCCAAGAGTGATGTTTTGTCTTTGCAATTTGATTGTTCCGTAAGACCATGCTACAACGTAAACAATCATATATTTTTATAATTTTATTTTTGAATTTCACAATGTGTTGTTATACAGGGAAATATTGTTCTATGTGGACTTAGAAATGGAGCTATTTTGACGGTTGATACGCGTCAGAAACCCCAAGACTTACGCGACAAACATCTTCCTAAACATCAAATTCAATTCCCATCCATTAAAACAAGCCAATCTTCAAGCGGAAGAAATAAAAAACGAGAGAACAAATGGTTTGAGGTAACTTCTATTCCCTTACCATCTTTTTCATGGTTCAGGGTCTTGAAGGACTCAAAGATACCGTAATCTGATGCATGCAGGTTAGGGGGGATGTCCATCACACTCGATCGGTGTTTATGCCGTCATCGGTTTCCTGGTAAGTGGAACACTATTTAAATTCATCGGTGTTCTTTTGTATTATTTTTTTTATTACGTGACAGTTTTATTGGTTTACAAATTTCAGTTTGGTAGCACTTAATCTCTATGACCAGTATTTCTTGGCTAGCTCCATGGATGGAACGGTACGTTTGCATACTTATTTACTTGAAATTTATCGAGCTGCTATACAGTATACACTATTACACTCACATGTTGACTCATGTAGATTCGGCTTTATGATCATCGTTTGACTCATAGAGGGGCTGTGCAAATGTACGAGGGAAATTTTAACTCCCATACGCGTATACAGATGGGTGTGGATCCATCAGAGAGATTCATCATGTCAGGTATCCTTTTGGTCTTGAACATTATTTATATAAGGGCTCGATTATTTCAAATGCAATAATGTATGTTGAGAACCGCCTAATGCACTTGGACATAGTGTGCATAAATTATAATCAGAAAACACAGGCGGTTACATAACCGTCTTGTGTATAGCATTCAAAACAATAGGTATTTTTTACAGTAACAAATGCATGTAATTTATTAGGAGGAGAGGATTTCTATTTGCGGGTGTGGAGGTTAAAGTCGGGTGAAATGCTATACGAAGATAAATTCATGAATTCAGTGCCCTCAGTTGTATGCTGGCCAAGAGGTACTCTCTTATGCATCTGTTAACATTCAATGTGGTTCATTCTTTTTAATTATTTATTATTTTGTTAACATTTAATCCATTTCAGTTTCGTAATATTTTTTTTTATTATCTAGGGGGCTCCAATCGAAGAAATAACTTTCCAGGGGCTTGGTTAGGGTCTTGGGAAGGACTTTTTTATGTGAATACTTCATGACCTTACACTCAAGGAATGGAGCGTTTTTTTTACAATTTTAAGCTAACTGGTTTGCCCGTTATATGGTGCGATACTCCTGACTTTTGGATGGTCTATGTTTTC
This sequence comes from Ambrosia x helenae, assembly GCA_030844895.1. Classification (NCBI taxonomy): domain Eukaryota; kingdom Viridiplantae; phylum Streptophyta; class Magnoliopsida; order Asterales; family Asteraceae; genus Ambrosia; species Ambrosia x helenae. The sequence goes on along the minus strand of JAUTDX010001300.1, from coordinate 6,218 downwards.
TTGTGGTAAGCGTGTGTGAACTAACATCAATGATTATGGTTACATGATTCTGCCAATTGTTTGGAGAACCAACTCGAATGAAGTATGTCATTTACAGATTTATGTATTCCTGTGCAGGACACACCTAAGGGACAATTTGTTAACGCCGGAGATAATTTCTGATGGATGTTCAGTCTTGTGGCCATTTTGTTAGTAGGCTGATTTAGATCGAATTTACATCATATGCTGACTTTGAAATGATGTTTTTAGCAAAACTCAACTAGGCAGCAGAATAATGTTGTGTTCTTAGTTTTTCTTTTCATATGTGAAGACTTAGTAATTTGGGCACAAACATGATGTATATTTTGAAACAATGGGAGAGGAACAATGAAATTGCGACCCGTGATTTGCCGTTTGCTGGTATAAAGTATATACATGATGCATACAATCAAGAAGCAACCTTTAACTTATTAATTATATAAATTTCTTAATTTTAAAAATATATAGATAACTATTTATTTATATTTATAATCATGAACCATCTTTATTAATTCAACCAAACATCCCCTCCTCTTAAAATCGGTTGTTTGGGTTTGTTATCTCTCAACAATAGTTAGCAGTTTGACCAAGTTTTTTTTCAAAGCTACCTGAACAAGGACACTCTTTAGTCATAAGCAATGCCTAAAAGAAGCCAATCTTGAAAGAACAGAGAATTTTTGTCAAAACTGGTCAAACCATGACACTGATCATAACCAATGCGCAAGTAAAAACATAACAAACCAATCTTGAAACAACATATCATACTTGATGGAGAACACATCAGCAGATAACAGTGATCAATTAACTCCCTGATTGAATCTGAATAGGTATAAACTCAATTTTTTTTTTATTCATGTACTAAAATAAAAGGTTGGCAGGCATACAAGCAAGGCCAGTTATACTTCTCCAAACTGCAATTTATTCATCATCATCTGCATTTTTCGCATATAAAACAATTAGATCAAGAATATGAGCCCAGATATGAACAAAAAACTTCAACCATACATGCAAATAATTAAAAGAGGCTAACAGTTTTCAATAACAAATGTTGATTCCAAAGTCCATTTTTTGAGATATATCCTTCTAATCATTTTAAAAATTGAACAAATTGCAACTTGAAAACATGGAAGAAACAAGAGCTCAATGAAGGATAGTTTCATTCATTTTTTACTTTGGATCATTGAGGTGATGATTTTTTATCGTTAAAAACTTTTTCCATGGATCTTGTATCACTTAATCTATTGCTTATTTTTAACCAAAACACTATTTTAGGTACCAACTGTCATGTGAAAGGTTTTGGTGATGGCTCCAGGCATACTTGATTCCAAATTGTCTTACCGTTGTTGCTTAAAACTGTTAAAAGTAAAATAAAATGTACCAAAATTCACTTCCGAAGTAAAATACTCAGCTTTGACTTATATTAAAACCAGAATATGTGGATTATGATTTGTAAACTAGGATATTGTCAAGTGCTTCTGCTAAACTTTTATTTTAGAAAATTGTTTTAATCAGCAATTTTAATATATTCTTTCTTCAGTATCAATAAGTTATACAAACGAGGGGCGTGCACGTAGTGTAAATTTAGTATAAATTTGCTCAGTACTGTAAATTTAAGGGTTTTGGTCCAAAAGTTTTATACGTTTTGAGTCTGGCCCTCTCCGTTTAAGGGTCCAGTGACTTCCGGCACCCCTGAAAAATATTTTCAAGCTCCGCCACCGTTCAGTGATGACCTCTTCTACCATAACAATGTTCAAATGAAGTTATGGATATATCTCAATTCCTAAATCCCAACTATGTTCCAAGTACTTAGGTATGTAGTTATATGTGTTTATATTTTATTATTTTAAACATTGTCACATATACATTGTATGATTGTAATTTGGCTATTGAAGTTCAATTTTATCCTATTGATGTACCAAAATTTCAGAGTGTTCTATTATATACAGATACCATGGTCAATAATAACACAGTAAATCTATTATAGTTTACAAAACCTGGGTTATTTGCCTTCTGGTTATGCATGTATAGCTGGTTCTCAGGTCTCTTCACTATTTTTAATATTACAAAGCATGGTTAACCTAAGGTCTATTAAATATCCTGTTTCCATTGGAGAAACATGATCGAAGTTTAAATATCAAAATTAAATATCTTACAAGTCTAAAACATCAAAAACACGCATCAATATATAAGATTATTGGCATAGAAAGTCTAAAACATCAAAAACACACATACCCCCATGAGGCGCCCCTGAGATGCACGTACAAAATAACACCATGAGGCATCGCCTCAGAAACGTTTTCATAGCGCCTCGGCCATTTTTTTAAACTATGAACATGATTGCAAGTGTCTTAAACTACATGACACACAAATCTAATATATGTGGATATGTTAAGTGATAAATGTTCACTTTAGTTACTTCAGTTACATAAGTGGTATCGACATCGTGTATTGTTTTAGTCTAAACCATCACATCAGAAAACATGAGATTCTCATTTGGCAGCAAGGTAGAACATGCTTGGTTCTTCATGCAAATTGTGAGAGGACAAAGACTTGTAAAGAATGATGGCCAAAAAAATGGTTAATTTTGGAAAATAAAGTCTCATTGTTGAACAAATGTGAATGAAGATATGCCATGATCATCAACAAAGTTTGTCAAGACTCGTATATTCAGCAAGAACAATTAGCAACATCACATTATCACCTATATAAACCTGTTAACTTCATATGGTATTTACTAGGGGTCAGTTACGGTATATAAAATGTCCTTAACCTAAGAAACATAGGAAACCGGGTCAAAAGAACTCCGATTGAGCTCATTCCAGCGGCGTTGGAACCGGCTCGTCAAACCCTAACCCTAAAATCTAAACTAAATCATCATAATTCAAAACTTATAACAGTCAGATTATCCCATCTCATATGATCTACTACTACTACTACTACTACTACTACTACTACTACTACTACTACTACTACTACTACAGCAGTAATGTAATTAGTTAATTACTCTTTCCACACCAACAACAAAAAAAAAGATGATAAATTTGTTTGCAAAAAGGGTAACATACTACATACCAAAGTAACGGCGCTCGTTAGCAGCTTTGGCTTTATCGAGCATGTCATCGAGGTCGTGTTGAAGCTTAGCGTCCCATTTGACAAGCTGGTTAGCAAAGACTGCACCTAATCCCATGCCCAAAACATGTTCCCATGGATCTGTAGTGACACCAATTTATTATTTGATTCATTAATTCATTGTTTATTATTATTAATATTAATAATTAATAATAAAAAGTTAGGGTTAGGGTTAGGGATAAATGGACTTACGGCGCATGTAAGGGAGTTTACGGAGAGCATTGGAATACATCTGGGTGCCTAGTCCCAGTAGAGCTCCGATCATCGTAGCTGACGCCGGCATCTTTTTTTCGTTTCTGTCCTCGATGGATCGATGTGTTTTCACAGTTGTATAATTAACACACTGATATCGTTGATAACTAACCAAAACCTAAACGGTCATAGGTGTAAGTTAATTGTCTAAATGGACGAGCAAATCGTAACTATTATCAAAACTAATATAGGGTGTTCACGGTCACTGGTTTTCGTGGTTTTTAGGTCAAACCGTGAATAAAATCATTAGTAACGGTTTTTTACTTTTGTAAACCAAAACCAAACCATAGAGTTCTTAAACCGAACCAAACCAAACCACTAGTGACAGTTTGGTTTCGGTTTGATATCACGGTTTGGGCATGTTGGGCCTTATTTGTCATAAGTATAAAATAGAACAAAAATATGAGCTTGTATTGACGGACAATTGTATGTATGTGTAAAGTGGATAAGTCCAAGTTTATACAGATTAGACTTTACATATTTGATTTTGTTTATTTATGTATAATAAAATATGTAGACTATTAAATATTTAAAATAAATAAATAAAATCATATGGTCCGATCCGGTTTTTTACGGTTGATTTTTACTATTAACTGTAAACCAAACCGTTGGCTACAGTTTCAAAATATTGAAACCGACCTCATTAATCCAAACTTAAGAAATTCTCTATGACAGTCCTAATTTATAAACTATTTTCTTGGAATCTAACCCAGTTATGTTTTTGTTGATGTGATAGCTGACGTGGCACAAAACATAGTTATTTGATAAGGTGTAAGCTTATGTGGCATACCATTACCACATCCACTTTAGCACCGTTCTCAACAACCTACTACCACCACCACCACCCATCACTCACAACACTCTCCATCTTCATCTTCATCACCACCACCACTCTAGCACCTGACCACCACCACAACTAGGGCTGGCATAACAGGTTACACGAACCTGTTAAGACACGAACACGAAATCTGTAAACACGAACACGACACGAAATCTAATCATGTCATTTTTTTTCAAACATGAACACGAACCGGTGTATAACAGGTTAACACGATAAGACACGATAAGGAACGCCTAGTAAAATAAGTTAACACGACAAGAAACGAGAAGACATGATAAGAAGACACGATAAGGAACACCTAGTAAAATAAGTTAACACGACAAGACACGAGAAGACATGATAAGAGACACGATAAGACCTGTTAAGACACGTACACGATAAGACACGAACACGAAACAAATAGACACGAACACGACACAAAAATAAACAGGTCTTAACGTGTCAACCTTTTATAGACACGAAACCTGTTAAGCCAAACACGAAACCTGTTAAAAATCGTGTAGGTTCGTATCAGGTTATCGTGTTCGTGTCTAAATTGCCAGCCCTAACCACAACTAGCCACCTCCCACCACACAACAATCAACTTTAACCCTTGGCACCACCATCATCCCCACCTAAACCACTAAACCATACCAGCCCCACCATCGTACCTTACCACTGTCCCCGACATAAATCACCGCAACGTCGAACTAAAGGTTTCAGATCTAGTTACCGGAGTGCATTTGTAGGTTTTAGATGTGCTTCGTCTCTTCTCGTACAGAATTGTAGGTGTTAGACGTGCTTCGCCGGAGGACTATCGACGATGAGAGAACTTATGACGGTGAAGTTCGGGTTTAATTCATTTTTTGGTGGAGATGTATGGTGGTGGAGGTGGTGGTGCAGGTTGTAGCAAAGGTGGTAGTGGGACTAAACAAACAGTGTTAAAAAAAACTAGGTGTATAAACATACGCGCGTTGCGCGTTTTTCGTATTTGTTTTTTTTTTTAAAACAATGTTTCAAACCGGTTTCGAACCTGAGACCTCAAACCACACAAATGCACCACAAACCCACTCCATCACCAAGCCATTTTGTTAATTATTATAGAATCATATGTATTTATAGATAAATAAGTGTTGGAAAAAAAATAAAAATGCCATGTTTAAACGGGTTTTCGAACCGAAGACCTCAAAGAACACACATATACCACAAACCACTCCACCACTACCCCATTTTGTTAATTCTTATTGAATCACATGTATTTATATATAAATAAGTGTTGTAAAAAAAAGACTCAAACAGGTTTTGAACCTAAGACCTCAAAGAACACATAAGCACCACAAACCACTCCACCACTACCCCATGTTGTTGTTTCTTATTGAACTATATGTATTTAAGATAACAAAATGAATAAAATAATAATAAAAATACTATTCAAATCACTTGTCTATTAATAGTATATATAATAATTCCACACCATTATACTCGTCACATATTGTCCAGGTCACATGAAATAACTGGGTTAGATCCCAATTAAAAAATGCTCGGTAAAAGGATCTGATGAAATTTCTTAAGTTCACATTAACGTAGCCATTTTTTCCAACAAACACCATTTTTTTTCTAACAGACATCTCTTTTGTCTTCTCCAAAAATTTAATTCCACCTCCCTTCCCCCCTCCTCCTCCCACCACCTTTCCATATTTTGATAAACTCTTTCCTCGTCTTTCACCCTTACATTTTTCTCCTTCCAAATATACATTACACACACAATTACACATACACCATCCCTATTTCAAATCCCATTTCATTTCATGGTCTTTCCTTTGTTAATTTAAAATTAAAATCCCTGTGCATTGCATTGCATTGCATGTATGGCTTCTTCTTCTTCTACCGAATTGTGCTTCCTGTCTCCAAATCCCAAAAACCACCCAAACCAATATCGATCTTCCTGGCTTCCTAATCACAATGACCAAACCTTCACCAACGACTCTCTTCATCATTC